>JAKSZP010018657.1:0-119240 GCA_022478985.1 Massospora cicadina
TTCCAAGTAAAAGAGATCCATCTTCTTCACCAGCTTAGTCAACACAATGTTGATGGGTTCCCGGGACTATCGCCTTTTATCAATTACCTGAAACTTATACATATACTGAGTATTGTTTAGAGTATTTAATGAGTGAATTGCGGCTTTTTTAGAAACTGGGGTTTTAGTGATTTATAATAATCGGGAAACAATTTTTAATCATGCCAAGAGGAATGGGGGGCCTTCTAAAAAACTTGGTTCCACGGATTTGTAGTCCAAATTTTCCCCCCCCAGTTGTTGGGCATAGGCCAGGCAACCTCCTGAATATCTCGGGGTAACTTTTTTGCCCGGGCCTGGTCAGGTTTTATGCCCATGTTGACCACTTGATATATTTACCTGCCACACCATGAACAGATCACTAATATTATTTTTCCCCAAAATCAGGGGAACATTTTTCCCCTTTGGTCTAACTTTTCCCTTGTCTAAAGGGGGGGCCCTTTTTCCCAAATCCCTGGCTACTGCTGTCTCTTTAGCCTGGACCACATTAACTTGATCCTTCAGCTTTTTGCAATGTGCGGCAAAATGCCCCTTCCCACCACACTGGAAGCAGACCTTTTATTTCTTGTTTAACTGTTTATAGTCCTCAGGCTTATTCCCCAGCACAGTTTGGTTAAAAGTCTCCTTTGCTCCTTCGCCTCCCTTCGTGGGATTTGAACTTCAGACCAGATTTGACTTAAAGCTTCTATTCAGAGCATCAAACGTTGCTCCCAAAATCTTCAAATTGTCTACCATTTGTATGGTAGTTATCTCAGTTGCAAATACAGTAGAGATCATTTGATGCAAATCATGATAGGGCCAAAGGGCCACTTGCAAGGCGATTCTTGCATCAAAGTTGTCTAACACCTTTTCTCCAGCCAGGATCTGCAATTCCTGGTAGAATTGATCTGCGAAGCTTGCAAGAGACTCATCTTACGGAATTGAATTCCTATAAAGTCTTGCTTGCATTTTGACATGCGGGTTGGACTGCCAAATTCCTTCATTATTGCTGCTTTAGCCTCAGAATAAGACCAGCTGTCCCCCTTCAGTTGGGATAACACCAGATTCTGGCAATCTGTGTTCAAGCAGTTCATGACCATCAACGCCTTCTGACAATCCCTATATCCATTCATGGTCATGTCAAATAGTTGGAAAAATGCTGGGGCATTATTCTGATGGAATTTGGGCAATTTAGGGGCTGCTCTGAATTTCTCTGAGTCATTTTGGGCCGATTCTCTCAATTTGGCTACTTAGCTCACTTGCGGAGTGACATTGGGCGTCATCTCCAAAATAGCATTGAATGTGGGTGACATATTTCTCAGGGTATTCAACTTCCCAAGTATCATTTGTAGACTTCCTTCTTCGGCATCATTGGCCATGTCAGACTCACTTGCAATTCTGTGTGCTTTCAATTTCTCTATTTCTTTCATTAACTTCTCAATGTCTGCACCAAATTTTCTTAAATGAACCCGATCCACTTCATGTTCCATTTTCAGAAATAGGACCTCTTGTATGAGGTCTCCTTCTTTCCTCTTTAATGAATTCACTTTGCCAAGTAACTTTTTCCTGAAGTTGGCTACGTTATTAACTCCTTCCTCCACCTTGGTTACTCATTCTTCCAAGGCTGCAAACTCCTGGTGGTCTGCAGAGTTTAAGGCGTTCTGGTTCACTGTGGTGATCTCGGTCCACAACTTGCGCATCTCTTCTTGTATGACATTCTTGATAAATTCTTCTACTCAACTACCCCTGTAGTGAGCACCAACTTGTAAAAATTTACTCCATTGGGTTGATTATTGGTTTTCAACACAGTAACCTTTTTACTGCACAGGTTCAGTTTCCTCGTGCACCTCACATAATATATATATAATTTGATAATATTATGATGACTATTATCTGTAGTTGAGTTAGAATTATTTTCAGGCCCAACGCTTTGGCTGGTATTTCCTATTAATACTAGATATTGTCCTCTTAGGGATTCATTCCCTGTAATCCTGTCCACTCAATCTTCATTAAAATCCTCTAATGACAGTCTCCTTCAGCCTAACACACAGTCGGCAGTAATTCCTTAGCCATGGTTCCCTTCATCTCTAGATCCCCACTCAGATCTCTACTCTTCTCTGAGAGTCTACCAATTATTGCCTTCTGCAATAATATCCTTGAGATGGAATCTTCACGCTAGATGCTGATAGTCTAACTATTACCGAATCTACAATAAAACTAATAATGTTCTAAAGTAGTAATGTATATGTGTTTATCTATATTATTGTCTATCTTTTAATAGAGTGAATTCTAGGGAATTTATAGGGGATTTGGCCATCTAACCCTCAATTGATACCTCTTCAATGAAACGGCAGCTGTTGTCATTGAATCACCCTTCCTCATCTCGGCAGCAATGGTCTTCCCCATCCTGACTAGGATTCTGATGTTGGACATCCTTGAGACCTCAAACGGAAAGAGTTGGAAACGTGTCCCTAACATTTTCCTCTCGATCCAAACAAATCAACCATAATTGGCTAGCAACCTGCTTAGATAATGGGACTTTTTACCCATTATGGAAGGTCACTTCACCAACTAATTGATTTGCTAGTTGCAGGCAGCATCACTCGCCTTTCAACTCATTAAACATTCCCAATTAGTCAGTGATGAAACCTGACCAATCCCAATTGGTACACCTGATAGTTAATCACTATCAGATGCCCCTATTTCGTCAGCTGCTCCACCCAATGAGATATAATTTATTCATCCAGATCGATCCCCAACATATACAACCAGACAAATATCCTAAAATCCCCCAAACATAGCTCCTCCGAAATTTGGGAAAACTCAATTTCCAATTCATTTTGCTTTAGGGAATCTTTCCCCTAGCGATATCAGGTAATCTAGCAGGCTGGGAATATGGGCAAAAAACCCAACATGCTTTCTTGTTGAAATTGCCACCTCACTAGAAGCAACACCCAGCCTTCCATGTGTCTCAGTTTTCCCCGTTTAAGGGGGCAATACCATCAGATCCTGAGCCTATTGTGATCATGGATGTGGAGGAGGCTTAAGTGGAGGGCATCCTGGCTTCCCACAAATCTAGGCAATTGGTTCAATATCTTGTCACTTGGAAATAATACCTGGCCTATGAGAACAGTTGGGTCAGAGCCCGCAATTGCAAAATCTGCTCAGGAATGGTTGAGGATTTCCATGCCTCCCACCTAGAAGCTCCTCGCCTAACCCAAAGATTGCTTCTTTGATGAAATCAAATTACCTAAAGCCCACAAAAATGTGGCTCTTGCACAATTTCCCAGTGGTGGCACCCCCTTTGGCAAAAGGGAAGGGTAATGTAATTATGAAGGAGCATCCCCTCTGCCTAGACTGAACAGTGTCCCCATTCCCCACCAAAAAGAGTCCTAAGAGGGCAGCTGTCTCTCTCGTCATGCAGGGTGATCTCGCCCATGTGGTAGATGGGCGTTGGGTAACAGCCATCTCTCTGAAGATTCTGCTGCTTGTCTCCACAATTTCTTCTGCTAAATTAGTATGGCAAATTGAGAAAATAAGTGCTGAAATATCTGAAAACCCTAAAATTATGGCAACAAAGTCCGATGGGCACTTACATTCAGAAAATGGAGCATCAAGGGCCAAAGCCTTTGTCACACTCACTAGCAGCACCAATCCACTGAAAAAGGTGTTGTCAGTTTGAAACCAGATTCTAAAACATTAGAAACAAAGTCTGACGGGCGCATACCTGCCAAAAAGAATGTTTTTAGCGTTAAATCCCCAGAAAAACTCACCAATGGATTAGGTCATTAGTAAACATTGTAATCAATTTGAAATCTTCCTCCAAAACCCCAGAAACAAAGCCTGATGGGCTTGTACCATTAAAAACAAATGTGGTTATGTCAGATCTTCAGCAAAACTTGCCAATGGCGTTAGGTCATTGTTGAAAGCCGCCTCCAGCTCCAAACCCTCCTCTCTCATCTCAGGATGATCAATTGATGAATCTCACTTGGATGTACATATGCCAAAGTGACTGGGTGCAGGCGGGTTGAATATCCTAAACCCATTTCTGACCTCTTGGGACCACCTCTATGTGGGATAGACCTGGGAGATTCCCGTTGCATGTTAGGCAAAACACTGTCATGCTAACCATTAAAAAAGCAGTAAAGCTGCAATTTGAGCATCTGAGGCTGAATTGTCAGTAATTCAGCCCACCGCCAACTCTTTTATGTCAATTCTAATTAGGTTCATTTTCATTTCCCCCTAACTTGAAGTTCACCAGGTTAAGTCAAATTTTAAGGGCCCCAATCCTGAGCTTTTCTAAGCTATTCCCTAGAATCATTCATATATGAAATCAGTCATAGCACACTGAGGAGATTGACAATTGATTTTCTACTTTTACCTTTACAATAAAATCCCATTTCCTGATTCCAGTTCTATTATAACAAAATCTATACCACCCTTTCCTGAAATTTCAAAAACCCACGGGCCTCAGGACCATGTTTGGCTGGTTTGTTGCTAGGTTCATATTCATAGCTATAGCCCATGGGTGCTTTTTGGCTAAATTCATTTCCATTCTAACAACAGTCAATCATGAAGAAGTGCCTCTAGCATTTGGGCTCCCTTTTTGGGTGTTTTGGCACCTAGACTGGAAGGCTTGTTTAAATTTAACTTGCGGTCCCCATGACACTAGAGCCCGCTGTGGGGCAGTATAGCACTGGATTGCTGATACTGGAATTCTTTATATAATTAGTATGAACAATAGTATAAATTAAAATAAACAGTCTATATATACTAAGCACTGATTGCTATCTACATATTTTTTAAAAAGTATTTGAGGTAGGTCACCCTTTAGATTGGGATAAATATACCACTCCAAATATTTCTAGCCAGTACAGGTTTTAAATATAGTTTAGATTGAAACAGCACCTAGCATATAGGAAGAGATACCCCACTAGGCTAGATACCCTTTTTTAAAAGTACTATTTTATACTAGTGTCAAGAAATTTATATGACTGGATGATAAGCCTAAATAATTAGTGAAGTATCAAAAATTTTCATTGAGATCATGATAGCGCATTTAATATCATCCACAATCTGATATGGGTCAGTGCTAACCAATTTGACCTTGGCCAAGATATGAAGGTTTGGCCGGAACTTCTGATAATGTGATAAGAATGATGAGAATTAGAGAAGCTGAGTAGCTGCGCAGATGGGCCAAAAATTGGACAGAGAGATGAGTGAATTGGGGAGAGATGAAGAAGAAAAGGTGAGGTCTTTGATCAATAACACGTAGTGGATTCTACATTGTAGTTGGAAGAATAATGGTAGTGGACTCTGCCATTTTTATATAAAAACTAGTTTGCTCTAGTGGCTTTGGCTTAATTTTATATTTTTTATTTCAAATTTCTTGAGGAATGAAAATCCTTATATCATCTTTCCATTGCATCAGTGGAAAACCCTCCTGTGCAACCTTTTAGTGGATCTCAACCAATTCTATCAGATTTTACAACAGTGGTGCTCACTACAAGGGGCCCACTGATCCAACCAAAAATCTGTTACCCAAACCATGGAATTACTGTTAGCACTGACTGGAAAACATCCCAGTCTAACAAGTCAGTGAATTACTTTGACATTAGGCTAACTTTGAATACAATATGCTGAACCCAATATAAGCTCCTTCATGAGCACAAAATGGCAATGTATTAGTTTAAAGAAGGGTTCAACCAGCTGCATTTGTCTTAATCAGCAGAATAGACAATTATCAAACTGCCTTCATAACACTGTTGAGCAGCTACACAGCATGAAGCGTTAACCAAAGTCTACCTCATATCCCCAGTTTCCTTTCAGGGACGCTGATGAGCAAACAAGGGGTGATAGTGAAGGACAGTGGCATTATGGTAGTTACATAGTTGAGGAAGGTGCAGCAGAACTATTTTCCACTAAAGCAGATGGCAAAAGTCAGTTCACATCTTGAGGACTCTCAGAGGATGGTTACTCCTTGCCAATAATAGCTAAAACGTTTTTTCCATGTTGCCGGTGAAAGAGGGCCAGGATGCTCCCAACCCTGTGGACAAGCTGAGCTCCGCTATTCCCACTGATCCCTCCCTTCACCACAAAGCAAGTTATGCCCCCTGAGCAGTGCCCCAGCTTGCCCCAAGAGTTTATAGCTTTGAGTGGGATGAGGACGTATGCATTGACAAGTTGCCTCTGGTCAATCAGGATGGAAATATGCATAACTTCCTCAAATGGTTTGAGTTCACAGTTGAAGGAGCGTCAGACCGCTGTAAGGCTAAGCTGCTGATCTCTATTCTAGACGTTGATAGTGCTGACCAAGTTAACTTCTATCTGAGAGATAGTTCTGTCGCCTACTAAGAAGTTAAGGATACCATGCTAAGATTGTTTGAGGGCACAGAAATATCTCAACGGAAGGTAAAATTCCTAATAATGGTGTTCCAGCGGAATGAGACTCTGATAGTGTTTGCTGATTGGCTTACCTCAGAGGTGCACATCTTGATAGGAGTAGGAATACTATCCAAGGCCAATGTGGGAATTGCAATGACCTCAGCGGTAAAGCCCCACCATGAATTAATCAACTTTATGGCGCCCATCCTGCAAGAGGATGTCCTCTTGGACAAATTTGTCATTTATTTTATTGACTAGCAGCAACTTTTAGCCCTACTAACCATGAATGGAAGCCTGAAATTGCCCCTATGGGGCATCCCTCATTAAGTGGCGTGAACTGGCCTTCCTCAATTCTGCTGAACAATCCCCAGCCTTCATACAACTATTTGTCTAGGCTGCGTCTGAATTACAATCCTGCGGCCAACCCTCATCCTTGACCTTCTACTGATACTTGGGGCCAAGATTCCTCTGGAGTAACCTGCTACGCTTGTGGCCATCATGGGCATATTGTGTTCCACTGCGCTACTAAGTGGCAAGTTTATATTGTGCAGTCATCCAGTACAAACAGGGAAAAGACTAAGCGGAGCAGAGATGGGACCTCTACTTCTGGGTTTACTACATCTATCTCAATTGATCCAAATGAGTCTCTTTCAACTGAGGCCCTTTGATATGATGACAAAATATTATATCAGCAACTGGCTGATGACGTGCATGTGTTGACTCATGCTCAAGCCAAAGAAGCTTTCATGGAGGAGGGTCACCAGGGAACCCTGATACCTTACAAATGTCAAATCCTAGAGCATGGTGCCTCTGACAAACCTCAACCCTCATTGAATATGCCCTCCATGTGGGGGGTAAACTTTGTGATCCTGGTGGATGCAACCATTAAGGAGACCCCAAGGTTAAGATAGGTATTTTGTGGTTTATTGATATAAGAACATCCCTGGACGCTCATGTATTAAATAACCAAGATTCTGCTTATTCTGAATGTACATATTGTTACATCTTTGTTGTGAAAAACAAAGTTCACGTGATCATAGACATTGGCACACCAGTTAATATAGTATCCACAAGGTTGGTGCAAAATTATTTCTGAAACCTGACGTGGAGCACTGGATGGTATATGGGACCACTAGGATGGCATGCACTGTCTCAGAAGGGGCTTACAGTGCACTGCCTTTGCAGTTTGGGTCGATTGCCATTTCAGCACTGGTGATTGTTACCTAACAGAAACTATGACATGCTAATAGGAGCAGCCTTCATGCGACATTTCAGTGAAGTCATCAATATGGCTGAGGAGACCTTCAAAACCTTGGGCCAGCAGATCCCATTTTATTTTACTTCCAACGGTGTTCCCCAGGATTCCAATCAGATGGAACAAGTTAATTTTGCATTCAGTGATGGGATAATCCCTATCCGCTATCACTAATTAAAAACAAAACCAGGGTTCTCCCCCACCAGATATATGAGTACCAAGGGTTACCGCTTTAATCTGCTACCATAATGATCCCCCCTGGCCACCAAGTGATAGTGAGCTCAGAGCTAGAGATTGAGATACCAACTAAGCTTTATGATGAGATTATTGGCCCTTATCAGCAATTGCACTTTGAGCCTCATGTGGCCTGGGAATAATCTTACCTGGACACAAGGAAACCAAAGTGTTACTAGCAAATCTACTAAAAGAACTGCTGAGGAATTAGAGACATCATGTGGTGGCGTATCTGCATTTGACCCATTTTGATGAAGTCTTCCAGTTCCACAAGTTGGTTTGCTGGATGAATTTGGTCTTCCTTCTGAACCTAAGTCCAGCTTAATGGCGGCAATTCCATAAGAAACATTAGTGGTGCTATTAGAAGAGCAGAAGAATCATGCAATAGATTATTTGAAAACTATTAAGGCATTTTTTTGGGTAATGATCATGATCTGGGATGCGCTTTCAGCATCATTCATTGGGTGGATACTGGGGATCACCTTTCATTTTGTCAGCCAATCCACCACTTGCGGGTTGCAGAAGAGGTAGTTTCTGATGAAATAAGGAACTGCTGGAGCAGAGAATGCTAGAGCTGACTAAAAGTCCCTGGGCTTCACCTGTACTGATTGTTATAAAAGAAGGACGGGAAAAAACTGGGTAGTAATTGTTTACCAAGATTCTTATCACCAAAAAGGTCTCATATCTGCTACCATATATTGATGACGTTTTAGATCAACTGGTTAGTGCTCTTTATTTTTCAGTTATCTACCTAATATCAGGGTACCAACTGAGTTTCCCACAGCAGAAGAAAAAATTGTGCTATGATCACCTCCAAAAGGTTATTTCAGCCCACCCATATGCTGCAGGGGTTGTTTAATGCCCTGGCTACATTCCAAAGGGCTATGGACACTATTATAGGTGCTCTTAATCTGTCATTTGTCCTGGTGTACCTTGACAACATCCACGTCTTTTTTGAGATGTTACCAGAGTATATTAATCATTTGGAAGAGGAAAGGTGCCATCTTGCAGAGAAAACATCAAAATCAAGCCCTGCAAGTGCCACTTCTTCAAGGACCAATTAGAATATCTTGGGTTCATGGTAGATGCTATGGGGCTCAGAACGCAACCAGCCAAGGTAGAAGCTATCCAAAGGATGACTCAACCCAGTACCAAGTGAGATATGCAAGTGTTTTTAGAAATGGTTGGGTATCGCCAAAAGTTTAATAACAACTTCAGTTGCATAGGAGCCCTCTCTTCGAGCTCCTATGTAAAGATACTGCTTTTGAGTGGACGGAACAGCAAGAGTGTCTTTGATACTCTCTGGATGGCAGTGATAGTGCCACAGTGTTGTGATATCTGAACTTTGAGAAGGAGTTTATCATCCAAACAGATGCTTCTCTTTCCACCATTGGAGCAGTATTGTCCCAACTGGATGATGAGGGGTGGAGCACCCTTTCACTTACTGCATTCGGATTTTGAATTGTCACAAGAAGAATTCCACTATAATGGAACAGGAGTGCTTAGTAGTAATTTACACATACAAGAAGTTCTAGTATACTTTTTTTGGAGTCTAATTCAAGGTCATGACTGACCACACTTCATTGCGTTGACTGCAAAATCTTCTAGAGCCAGAGGGACGTCTGGTCCAATGGTCCTTTAAGCTTCAGGCCTACATTTTTGAAACACTGCATCATCCTGGAACAAAGCATCAGAATGACAACTGTTTACCTTAGTTACCAACAATCATTATAACAGCAGATCTGGGAAATTTGCTTTATGAAAAGATGGTCAGTGGCAAATACACCAAAGAACCACCTCAAGTTATTCAGGCACTAGATGGGATGATGGCTGATATGGTTTGGAAAGATGGTAGTTATATAAGCAGATTGGTGAGGATACTGTAAGTTTCCCAAAACCCTCTGCACAACTGGCCATTATTTTATGCGCTCATAAGGCAGTAGACCACGGAGGGCTATACAAAATGTTAGAGTTCTTGTGACCGCACTATTATTTGGAGAGTATGCACTTAATTGTGCTTAAAGTGATTTCTTATTGCTATAAATGTCAAATAGAGAAGTCATTTCGCCAGAAGACCTCTTATTGGTTGGTAAAGCCCCAGTTTGCATGGCACACGGTGTCCATTAACGTTGTGAGACCCTTACTGATGAGCACAAATTACTCCAAGTATATCCTGGTAGCAATAGACCATTTTGACCAGGTGGGTAAAGGCATGGAGATAAGGGACCTGGGGGCGTTCACCATGTCCAAGTTCATAATGAAGTGCATAATTCAATGGCATTGCTGCCAGAAGTTCATTTTCACTAACAATGGGACTAACTATACCTTGCACATTCTCCCAAAGTTGAATGAACTAATGGCCATCCTTGAGACTCTAACCACCCATACTATCCTGAGTCTAACGGGATGGTCAAATGGGTTAATGGAATGCTAATGAATATACTCAGGAAGCTGGTGACAGATAGACCATCAGATTGGAGTACCCTTCTTTCCACTGCTGTCTTCGCCTACAACATCAGTCATCATTCCATGAGTGGAAAGAGCTCTTTTTAGCTGCTTTATGGAAGGCGCCCAGCTCTTTCTTACATTACTTTGGACCTGTGTAGAGGATACTGGCGGAATAGATCTGCAGCACTACTTGATAAATTTGACGTCCACACTATTAAGCTCCAGACAAAAGCGTACTCAACCAGCCTGGCTAAAAAGATCAAAGATCACAATTCTGATAAGGTAAGGCATAGCAGACTTCCACAGTTTACGATATGTGAGCATGTTCTCTTTTATGACCAGCATGAGCTTGGACGGCGAAATAAGTTAGCTAGTATAAGGATTAAGCCTTTTGAGATATTAGAGAAAACTAGTGTGGATGCCTATACAATCAAGGACCCGGTAAGTGGTCAGTTTATCAACTAAGCGCATGCTAAGTTCCTTTAAGCTTATAACCAATAAAAAAGATGTATATATAATAAAATAAAATAATAAATAAATAAATTAACAAAATAAATGTATATACAAAGATAAGGACAAGTTCTCATAAAAAAGCAAAGCAAATTTACTGCCAATAAGGCTACCTCAGTATCATCTCACCTCCTCTGCTTCTTATGGTGGGACTTGTGCTTTGCCTGCTGGTAACCATATTTCTTTTTCTTCCACCACTTCAAAGGTGACTCAGTTTCACTAGGTCCTTTTGGGACTGGTGGGAGAAGTGGAGGTTACATTATTGTAAGTAAAGAAAGTCAGTATTAACACAGGGGATGATGCGCCAGCATCAGGAGGAGATGTCACAGTAGATGGACTGGGAGAGGAGTGAAACTGTGCGTCCATGGTAGGAGTCAGGGAGGTGACAACTTGGGCTGGCAATCAAATCTAAAGCACTCCTGTCCCACCAGGAGCAGGGGCTGCAACCACATAAGTTGGTGGTCGTGGGATAACACTGAGTATGCAATGAAAGGGGGGATAAAGTTGGAGTGGACTACAAATGAGGAGATGGGTTCTGGCCTGAGGTAAAAGGATGGTCGGGTGCCAGAAAGTCCACTAGGAAGTTGTCCAATCTGGGGTAGGCATGTGAGAAAGAAGCAGACGCCAAATATGCTGCTCAATGGGACCACTCCATGGCCACCTGATGGTGTGCCATAACCAATTCTAAATAACTCATGGGGGAGAAGAAAACCATGTTCCCCAGGAGCGCCATTATGGGGGAGGTACCAGACTGGGTTGTTGGCATCCAGAGCTGCAAATACGACAGAAATTTCAGAATGCAAGCAATTTAGCCAGTTGTTTTAGAAGTTCACCCCAATGAGAAAAAGTGGGTTGGAGTGTGGGGAAAGGACCCCAGCTAGATGGCTAGCACCCTTCACATGAAGCATAACATCTGGCGGACTGCTAATACCTCTGGATGTGGATCATCATTAAGTGGTAGCACAAGATGGCTGAAGACACCCATTAGGAGCTTGGTCACTTTGAGAAACAATGGTTTTCTGCTCTGCTCCCTAAACCAGAGCAACTGCACCACAAGGTTGATAAAGAGTATGCGCAAGGACGTCAAATGGCCAAAAAATTTGGGAAGGAACTCCTCCTGACTTAAGATGGTCACAGCATCTACCTTAGGCACACTCTCATAGCTTAGAGTAAGTGGGAATCAGGGAAGTAGAATTCTGCCTGAGTCAGTTCCATTTTCAGAATACCATATTAAAGAAAATATACTGGGTCTCAGGGGCCCAATTATCGATGAGAATTATAATGCATCAGATGAACAATTAAAGAAGCGGCGCTGAAGACTTATTGTCCAGTCAAGGAGGGGTAATTTCAGGAAATTTATATGACTGGATGATAAGCCTAAATTATTAATGGTGGATCATTGGTTATCCATTGAGATCAAGGTAGCTCATTTATTATTTATCACAAATTGATATAGATTAATGCTAAGTGATTTGACCTTGGCCAAAATATGGGGGTTTGGCTGGAACTCCCAATAATGAGACAAGAATGATGTGAATTGGAGAATCTGAGTAGCTGCGCAATTGGTCCAAAGAGTGGCCAGAGAGATGAGTGAAGAGGGGAGAGATGAAGAAGAAAAAGAAAAATCTTTGATTAATACCACATAGTGGATTCTACGTTGTACTTGAAATAATAATGGTAGTGTACTCTGTTGCTTTATAAGAAACTGGTGTGCGCTAGAGCCTTTAGCTTCATTTTATACATTATTTCAAATTGCTCAAGAGATAACAATTCTCATATCGTCTTTCCATTGCATCAGTGGGAAACCCTCCTGTGCAACCTTTTGGTTGATCTCAACTGATTCTGTCAGATTTTACAACAACTAGATATCTTGTTTTATCAATCAATCAATCAATCAATCAATAAATTAGTCATATATGGCAGTGTTTAGTTGACATTTGACAGTATAAATACCAAAGTTGATAATGCTATAATAACCAATCTTATATATATATATTTTAAATAAAATTATATTATTTATAATCCTTAGATCTCTTTTTTTTTTTTTTTTTTTTTTTTTTTTTTTAGTACTAGATGGTCCCAACCCAAGGGGGGGATTCATCGATGTTTATTGAATTACGCCTGGGCTCCTAAGAGCCTGAGGCGAGGGAAGGGGAGGGAGGAGGCATCGAGAAAGGGAGGGGGTTTGCGCGCCAGAGCCGTGCTGCAGTGACAACTGAGCGGGGGAGGGTTGGCGACATAGTGCAGACCTTCAGGGCCATCTCAAAGTGTACCTGAAAGTGGGTGATCATGTGTGGAAGGGTCCACACCTGCTGGTCAAAGGCAGCACGAAGGAAGGAGTTATGGATGGTCCAGATGGCTGTGGCATAGGCGAGGACACGGAGGGGTCGGTGGCAACCAGGCAATGTCTGCTCAAACATGAGGTCTTGCACAGGGTGTCCAGACCAGGGCTGAGCATGGAGGAGCGCGCGGGCCTTTGGCCAAAATGCGGCGACACCTGGACAGGTGAAAAAACGATGGAGGTGGGAGTCAATAGGCTCCACACAGCGGGGGCAGCTTCGGTGCTGGAAGGTAGGGCCAGTCCGGTCCCCTGTCCTGTATGAACAGTGGAGCACTCTCCATAAGGTGTTGGACACCTTTGCTGACAGGATGGGGTGATAGACGTCCTTCCACAATTCCTTAAGGTCAAATCTCACGGAGGGAGGGAGGAGCTCAAGGAGTCTTGGGCGGATGGGAGGACGATCTTGGGGGTTGAGGCGAGTTGTGACAACTTGTCCATTGTGCACAATTGCATGGCGACGTGGGCTGAGGCCAGGGCCTTCCCTTCTGTATGGGAAGGCATGGTGGATCCGCGCGCCTACTCGTTTCAGGGCAAGGAGAGCCTGGTTCCAGTAGGGGGATGAGGATGGTTTTAGGCGATGGCCTGGGTGGTTTGTGAGCCACTCCCCTAATGAGGTCAGAGATGCTCTAGGAAGACCCAGAGCTGCTGACACTGACTGGCGGAGGGCGGGCGCCCATTGGGGCATGAGGGTCGCGTCCCAGCAGACAATCGGCCATAGGAACTTCAGGAAGATTGTGGTGGCGTGGGATCGCGTGTCCAGAAGCCCTAGGCCCCCTTCATTACAGGGTCGGGCAATGGTTGAGAGGGCTATTGGTGGATGGTTTGAGCCCCAGATCCAACAGCGGAGGAGTACATTGAGCCGCGTATAAAAGGCATCTGTGAATGGGCAGACGTGCGCTAGGAACCAGACTTTGGAGAGGAGGAACACATTGGCCATCAGAGCTCGACCCTGGGGGTGATGTGCCGCCGGTTCCAGCTGGCAATCCTGGAGTTAACTGCTGCAAGGAGCAAGTCCTCATTGTCTTTTAGCGCAACTCCTTGTTGGTTGGTGAGAACGCCCAGGTGACGGAAGGTACCGCGCTCAGGTTCAATACCAAATGGTGGGGGGAAGGTGGGGGAGCCGACCTGTACAACTGTTGTCTTGGAGGTGTTGACCATGGCGTTGGACGCCTTGGTGTACCTCTCAATGGTCACAGCAGCGAGGGCAACATCCCCAGGGCAGCCAAATGCAATGGCAGTGTCATCTGCAAATGCCATGGTGCGTGTGGGGGCTTTACCTGGGACCAGAATCCCTGTTAGCTTGTCCTGTAAGGAGGCCAAGAGGGGGTCAAGGGTGATGTTAAAAAGGATAGGGCTCAGGGGGTCCCCTTGCCGGAGACCTTGTCCAACTGGTACTGCCACTGTAAAACCCATTGGCGCCAGAACTCTGGTGTGGAGCTGGTCATAGAGCGATGATATCCAGCGCCTAGCTGCGGGTGGGAGATGGAAGCGGGCCAGGGAAGCATCAATATACTTCCAGGCTACCCGATCATATGCTTTCTCCATATCCAGAAGAGCCACAAAGCCATTCACCTTACGAGAGTTAGCAGTCAAAGTCACGTGAAGGTCATTATAGTTGTCCCATAACGACCTCCCCGGAATAAAACCGTACTGGGATGGGGAGAGGCGAGGTGACACCCATTTGGTGATGCGGTTGGCCAGAAGCTTCGTGAAGAGCTTGTGGTCTGTGTTGATCAACGCTATGGGGCGCCAGTTCGCCAGGTTCTCACGGTCTGACTTCTTGTGAATGAGGGTCGTGATTGAGCCTCTGGAGTCGGGGAGGACCTCGCCATTCACCAAGAGTGCAGCGAAGAGGTCGCGGAGGGTTCTGGCTATCACTGCAGGTTCCAGAAGGTACACCTCAAAGGGTATTCCATCTGGGCCTGGGGCTTTAAGCCGTGGGGATTTCAGAAGGGTTTCCATCACCTCCTGGATGGAAATAGGCGCCAGTAGAGCCTCATCAGCCCGTGGGTCAATGGGCGGCTCTGGAGCCCGCCACAGGAAGTCTTGGATGTCCGATGGGTCCACCTGGGTGGCATGGAAGAGGCTGGAGTAGAAGCGGTGTAGTTCCTGCGTGATTTTCTCCTTATCTGAAGTGGTTGTAGTGCCAATTTTCAGTGCAGTAATATCCTGCGCTGTTGACCGGGCTTTCTGTTTCTGAAAGAAGAAGCGGGTGGGGCGTTCCCATTGAGCATAGTAACGAGATGTTGTAAAGTTTGCTGCCCGTTCTTCCTGCAGTGTGAGCTCCAAGCGGAGTGCTTCCTGCGCCGCTTCCCAGTCTTCCAACCATCTGGGAGAGGGCGAAGGCTGGCAGTTTCGCTCTAGATGTCTGATTCTGGCTTCCGCCCTTTTGACTCTGGCGCGAGCTGCAGTCATCTGGGCTTTGGCACAGTTGTAAGCAACGCGGGTGATGCCCTCCTTGGTCACCGCCCATCTAGCCTTGTGGTCAAGCAGGTGGGGTGGGGGGAGGTGAGAGTCTCTCGGATGGTCATAGACAGCTTCTCCTTAGTGAAGGGGTTGTTGAGAAGAGCTGGGGCAACCCTAGGCCAGAACCTACGCGACGGTCTAAGTGTGGTGGTGAGGACAACGGTGAGTGACCTGTGATCACTCAGATGGTTGTCACGAGAGATGGGAGAGGAGACGCGGCCAATTAGCAGGGGGCCAATCAGTGCCATATCTATGCGTGACGCTGACTGGAAAGCTCCTCCATCATACTGGATCCTAGTCATGCAACCTAGGCCAGACGCGGAGGGTGGAAGCGCATCTATAAAGCCACTCAGGCGAAGGAAATCCTGGAGGCGACTTGATCCAGGGCGTTCCTTTGCTGCAGGGGGTAAGAGTCACGGACGCGACTTATGGTTGTGTTGAAATCTCCTAAGAGAACTGTATTCCGTGGGAGATTGAGTTGGAGGAGCTCTTCCAAGAGCCGATTTTGCTCCTGACCTGCATTAGGCAGGTAGATGCTTGCAGCGAAGAAGGAGAAGTCAGGAGTGGTGAGTTTGGCCAGTATGAGGCGGCCACCTAGATATTGTGAAAAAGAATGGGTTTTAACCCGGGGATTCAAAACAATAAGGGCGGCATGGTTTGTCCAGAAGGAGTTGCCTCCAAACTGTTCATTCCATGCAGATTGTTCGTGGGGGAGGATATGGGGCTCCTGGACAGCAGCGATGTCAATTTGTGCTGACCTGAAGTTTCGGAGGAGGCGGGCTCTCCGCTTAAAGTCCCGCAACCCATTTGCGTTGATGGATTGCAGGGCCAGGGTGCTGCCATGGGGACTCATAGCTGTTCCCCTCCATGTCCTGGGGGTTGCCAGCGCTTAAACCTGCTGCTGTGAGGCGGCTAGTTTTGAGTCCTTTAGCTTGACTATTAGCTGCAATCCGTGAGGAGCGTCGAGGGTTCTGAGGGGAAGGAGAGGGTGGGGGGGCGGAGGACCCAGTAAGCCAGCCTAGGATGCTGCCCCGCTCCGTTGCAGGGGAAGGACCTGAGGGTGCTCAATGGTGACCTCCGCGGTGTCCCCATTTGATGAGTCTGAGTCCATATTCACTTCCTCCAACACTGCAAAGGATCCGCGCGAAATGGACTGTGGGGTTGGGGTAGGACTCTTTGAGGTGGCACTTCTACTGCAGGCCGCGAGTTGCCAGTCCATGCTGGTGGGCATAGCTCCATTGGGAGCTGAGGGCTGATGCAATAAATCGCTGGTGGGGGTTGGTGGGGGTGCCGCGGAGCCCTGAGTGGGGGTGGCTGACGAGGGGCACCCTGTGGGAGATGCCTTGCGCTTGGTGAGAGAGGGAGTTGACTCTGGGAGATTGGAGGGGGTGCCCATTGGAAGGGGGGCATGAGCGCGAAGGTATCCCACACCAATAGTGGGGTTAGCTGTTTCAACTGCTAGGCGTAAGGCCTCAGGGGACAGGTCTTGAACAGGAACCCATTGTGTGGGTTGTGGAATTGCTGCTGCAGCCATGTGGGATCGTTTTTGGCCTGGTTTAGGCCCCTGGGTGGTGGCTAAGAGGGCTTGTTTTCGAGCTGTGCAGCCACTATACAAGTGTCCAAGGGCGTTACACCATGAACACCGGGGCGCGCCTGATCAGGGTCGACAAAAAAGATCTCAGGGCATGCCCCAACTACCGCCACACGAGGAATAACCTCAATGTTACGGGATACAGTGGGGGAGGGGATGAATGACGCCCTAGCAGTGCGAGCTCTTTGAGTGGGAGCATAGTAAGAGGGGACGCTAAAGTCCACTGAAAGAACAGACCCAAACTCCATTAAACCACGATGGAGTGCCAGTTTAAGAGACTCAGGATCAACAGTCGTTGGTAGGTTGGAAAAAGTAACCCATGAAATTTTCTCCAGGTGAGAGCGTGTGCGGGAGATGCGAAGAGATCCGCGTGGAATAATGACCTGGAGGGTGGCAGCATGGTCAGCAAGGGCAGCTTCAGTGAATCCCACATCGATGTAGTGGCCCTCCACTGATTCATGGATGGTGGTGTTAATAGGGAATGTCTCCGCAATCGCTGCAAAGTATGAGAAGTAATCCTCTGTATAGAATTCAACAGGGTTATGCCCATAATAAAGGCGAATTGCGTGGGAGAGGGTTGAGCGAGGTAGAGCTTTTTGCGCTCTAGTTTCGGCCCATTTCTTCTTAACATCGGCAATAAACGCCACTTCACGGGGATCTGCTTTGGGTAGCGTTGGTGCCAGAGGTTTTTGCCACGCCCCAGTGGCTCCTTTGGTGCGTTTGTGTTTGCTTTGGGCTGCAATTGCAGGTTGAGTGTGAGCTGGTGGTTTGGACAAGTTTGCGGAGTTCCCTTGTTTCTGGAATGTTACAGCAGTTGCTGGCATCATATTAAATTGAGGGGCGGTTTGTTGGGCCTCGCTAAATTGGGGAGGCCCATCCAGATTGGAATTAACTCCAGCCAGTTGGGAGGAGGGAGATGTTTCATCACCATCCCAATCTATTTGGGTAAATTCAGCCCGAGTATTTGCTGTGATTTCGTGGGCAAAACTCACTGGCTGATTGGTGAATTGGTCGTTTTCAGCATATTGAGATAAAGTGCCGACTTGAGAAGTGCCGATTATGGGGTTTAAATGGGATGGGTGAGATTGGAACTGGTGTGAAGTTCCAAAATCTGAACCATTTAAATCCCCATTGGGAAGAGTAGATTGTCCCAATTTGGTGCTTAGTGAACCAGAATGTGCGGCTAATCCAACCTTACATCCGAGGGTTTGGGGGCCAGGTGATTGTTGGGCCTCGCTAAATTGGGGAGTCCCATCCAGATTGGAATTAACTCCAGCCAATTGGGAGGAGGGAGATGTTTCATCACTATCCCAATCTATTTGGGTAAATTCAGCCCGAGTGTTTGCTGTGATTTCGTGGGCAAAACTCATTGGCTGATTAGTGAATTGGTCGTTTTCAGCATATTGCGATAAAGTGCCGACTTGAGAAGTGCCAATTACGGGGTTTAAATGGGACGGGTGAGATTGGAACTGGTGTGAAGTTCCAAAATCCGAACCATTTGAATCCTCATTGGGAAGAGTAGATTGTCCCAATTTGGTGCTTAGTGAACCAGAATGTGCGGCTAATCCAACCTTACATCTGAGGATTTGGGGGCCAGGTAGCTGGGTATCGCCCCTCATGGAGGGAGCCAGAAACACGGCATCAGCAATAATAGATGGGGCTGAATTAGCTGACACAATGGGGGAGGTGAATGCCTGGATGGGCTGAGTTGCATTCAACTGAGCAGACGCCATTAAAACAGCGTGGGTGATGGCCTCCTTGGTTGGAGGGGGCCCAGCGGGTTGGTGGGAGGCAGCACACACAGAGCTGTTAGGCGTGCAGGTTGCAGAAGTGCGATCAGGTGAACTGGCGCTAGTTGGAGTAGCTCCAGGTTGGGGGGTGGTGCCTGCTTTCATGGCTGCTGCTTGAGAGCGGGTGATTCTGGTTGACCCTGAGGTGGGTAACCGAGGGTTGCTTCGTTTGGGGGTGGTGCTGGCTCGTTTGGCATAGCCTGCGGGTTCTTTTGCGGGGTTTCCCGCCATATTTGCTAATAGTTTTCGTAAATCTCTTTAGTGGAGCTAAATTTCAGGCTGAATTGATTTTCGAAAAGTGATGCTTAGCAGAAAGAGATTTTTCATCCTTAGATCCCTTTAACATATGAAATATAGTAAACAAATTAACACATATGTTTATAAACTAGAGGAGCCAACCTAGGCTAAAGTTTATTCTGATTTATAATAATTAGATAAAAATGACATATATTATGAAAAGAGTGTATATGACATTTAATCAAAATTGATATACCATTTTAACTGAGAAGTTTATACAGTTAATTTGACAAAACTACCAACCACTCAGTCAAAACCATTGTACTTATCAAACCAACTATTACCAACTGTAAATCGTATTCTACCAAAACCACTGAGCTTATTGTAATTTACCAAATAACTACTGACAGCTTGGAAGAATAAATAAATCAATCAAATTGACCAAATATAATTCACATGCACATAAGAAATAGTATATTTTTTATCATGATTTCATTTAGATTGTAATGGACAAAAAGTTAATGATAATTTTAGGTAATAAAAGGAAAACACATCCTCAACCTAAATACACAATACAGCGATAACTTTGCAAAATATTATTTAATTGAGGTGAATTACCTGGGTGATGATACCACACTAATTTAAAGGGGAAAATAAAAAATGATTTCTATGGGAAAGGAGGATAAACTTTGGAAACCTCCACACGCAGTGTTATGATAGTCCAGGAACTCTATGGACTGCATTACTATTCACCATTAAAGTTAGGAGAATTGGAGCGCAACACCAACATAGTCATACTTTGGACCCTACCCAAAGTTCATCTACCAGGATCAAACTTAGGATGCATTAGTCAAAGAGTCCTTATCTTGCCACTGGGGTACCCTCCCTTAAGATTTATAAAAAATTAATAATAATTAGGTGTGTAAGCCTAACAAATACTGGCGTCCTATTGAATTGCTGGTTGGTGGATTGGTAGCCTAAAAACTATTAGGATTACAATAAACGCCTTCTTTGATGGATGTCCTTGTATGAGAGAAGCCTGAAGGGGATCAGTTGGAAATCCAGGGGCCCCTTAAAGTGTCAACGTTTTCCCTGGAGGTCTCCTGGTGGGCACAAGATGCCTCAACCACCAGCAGTCCAAATGATACCCTCAAACTCCCCATATTAAGCAAGAAAAGCCAACAAAAATGACACAAAAGAGTATAAGTCATACAAAAATGTTTAGGATATTGTTGTAGGACTATCTAACAGGCTGTATGTGAAGCACACCCTTGGCATACTAGATTTCTTAAGTCATAATCTTGGAAAAAATCTACTAATCTTCATCAAATGTTACATCACCCCCTGAAAGCAAAAATCTCATTAGTACCAACCAGTACCATTGAAGAGATAAACTAAAATTAAGTGCTTTCTCCAATGGGTAATCTTGTAAGAGGAAAGACTGAGGGGATCATTTAGAAATCCAGGGGTTCCAGAAAGCGTCAATGTTTCCCCTGGAGGTCTTCTAGTGGACGCAAATGTCCTCAACCACTAGCAGTCCAAATGACTACTCCTAAACTCCCCATCCTCTGCAAAAAACTAATGAAAATAAGAGAAAATTTAGGGTCCTTGGTAATTCTTAGGACATCACTATGGGACTATCTTGCATGCTGCCTGGTAAGCACAACCAATATCTTAATAGATTTCCTAAGTCCCAACCAGAGGAAATCTATACTAATCTTTAATTAATTTTAGGGTAAGAGTAAATAATGTGAGATACTTTTTCAATGGAGAGTGATATAAAAGTCTGCCATAATTGACAAAAGATGAACTTTTAGCCCTCTTTTAATCTATCTGGTTCCCTAAGGCTCTCAGGTGCAGTCTCAAAACCATTTTCACTGTTCACATTTTGGAATCCAAGGAGTGATGTCGTGCATCTTTAGAAACACATTCACTCAAACATGTGATATTGAAAATCAGACAGATTCAATATTGAAGCAGTAAAACATTATTAAGTTTATATTCACAAATGAGCGCCACATATAGGGTACCAGTTCTTTTGGGACTTTGATAGGAGGAATGGTGAAGGGGGCCCAAGGTGATGGCATCCAATGTCAACCCTTGACACTTATCAATGATGAGCGCATAGGTGGAACCAATGGCAACTGCTTCATAAAAAGTCTGAATGAGCGGCTAGGAAGTGATCTTGGACATCTTTCTCACCAAAGGGTCTTACAGAAACAACCCCAGGATGCAAGTTTGGATTCAAAGTCACTTATACCAAAAGTTCTATATGCACAATGTCAGGCAAGGTTGAGGAGACTTTTACAACATGGAAAGAATCACTTTCAATGTTGACTTGTTGATGGAGACAATGGCGAGGGAACTGAAAGCCAACAATATGTCCAAGTGATCCACTAGCTAATTTGTATGACTGGCTGATATTCTTTGTACACATTATAGATGTTCCAATAGCAAGTTTCAGTGACATGTAAAGTTGACCAGTTAAATTATCACGCAAGGTGTGGAGACTCAAACGCTCACTTCAATATAATGTTGATCTTTGGCCAGCTGTAACATTAGCTTCAGATCGATATTGAATGGTGTCATTTGTTTGGGCAAAAGAGCGGAATAGGTAGAGTTAAATTCTAATTTAAGAGCATTTGAGGTAATGAGGGTGGGGGAGAAACCACATGGATGGTTTTGTTCACAAGTATTTATGAGATGACAGTTGATAACCTTCAAATCACAATGAGTAGCAGTTACTAAATAAATATATAAAAGAATGTTCTTAAACTGGAGGTCATCAGGATGCCGCATAGCAAATTAAAAAAAACAATAATAGTTAATCTTTGAGTATAACATGTAACCATCAAAGGAAGCTGAGCTAAAATGCAGCTTGGGTTTTTTGAAGCACAAAGCCCCCAGTTGTTGGTCCAAGCTGAAGCCATTCACTAACAAAAGAATGTGGACCCCTTCTGCAAGTGTTGTGGGTTTCTCCTTTAGGTGACGAAGGCAATAGTAAATTGACCTAACATATTCTGAGACAGTGTTCTAGCTTTGTCAATTATGAGGAGATTTAAATTAGCAAATTACTCAATTTGTTTAATTGTAGGATAAGTTGACTGTGGATTGCCTAGAAGAGTAAGTGCAAAAAGCTTATGAATTGTGAGCCCTTCAGAATTCACTTCAGCAATTCCCATTCCAGAACATACCATCACTCTAATTTGATCATTTCCAAAACTGAGCAAGTAAAAGCAAAGCTTTGATACCACGACTTTTACCAACTTCTGCGCTTCCACTAAGCAAGCCAATAAATTGTGATCTCTGATCCATCAGTGCAATATTTATTTCACATCATGCAGAATAAGCATATTCTTTGGACAGATACCAGTAGCATCAAAAATGCCTGGTGCTGCTTTTGGTTCAGTCTCATAAAGCAGGATACCTGAATGAGGGTTGGATACTTAGGCAGTTCTTAAGATCCACCTAATAATGGCAACCATTGTGTTTGTTAAAATGCAGTTTCCAGCATTTGCACAATAATGCCATGTGAGGGAAACTCTGCTTATAGTATTGGTGAGTAGAGTCACTATTAGGAGCAGAATTCTGTTCATCAAGCTCATATATCTTGCATCAAAAGTGTTCAAATCCACAATATGATCAATCCTTTGTTCTATTATATCAAAATTGGCAATGAAGTTCTGAATAACATTATTAACATTGCTAAGGCTTTCAATAACAGTTTCACAATGCATGTCCAATTATAAGAAGATAGGTTGGTGTCATCAGGAACTTTATTAAAATATGGATCCACCTGATTTTGGATGTTCCTGCTATCTTCATCAGAAAATGGACATTAGGGCCATCATCTTCATATCTCTAAATAGCTGACAAGCAAGTATGTTCTTAGTTTCAGTGTTTCTTGATTAAGCTGCTCAGCGCTTACTACATAGTAATCCTCTGTGTGAGCAATGTACCATTCCATGTCAGAAGTTTGCACACATACTTTAAGCACTTTTCCCAAGTTTTCCTTATTTCAAATCTTCAAGTTGATGGAAAGATTTATGAAAAACAAGCATAGTTTTGTAATAGCGCTCAGATCAGATTTTGTGATATTTTTAGCTGCAATGTCAGGAACACGTCAGCCACAAACATTGACTAAACAGTACATAAAATTCTCTTTTCTAATAAATGGGAGAAGGCAAGGGAAAGATCTTCAGTGAAATGCAATTGAACACCTATTAGTTCATAGTTTTGCATAAATGTGTACATACTCAAGTCTTCAAGTTCTTCTGGGAAAAATTTAATATGTTGCAAATTTACAGTGGCAAAATTCCCACCTCTAATTAGAACAAGGGATACCTCAATTTCATCTTCAGTTTTCAGAGCACTGAAAACTTGGTGGATGAAAAGGTCTACAAAAGTGTGAGATTCATTAAAAAGTACTCCCACGTAAATGTAAATGAATGTCATTGGAGCAGTGTTAAATTTTATGAGCTTTACTATTTTTGGATAGTACTCACTTCAGCTCCCTTAATTAACTGCACAGGTTCCTTTGTATGTGTGTTATATGAATTGATGATTATTAATTGAATTGGGAAGTAATAGTATGAATATTATTACTAAAATTGAGCTTCTTCTAGCCAAGATGATTATTAGGTCCAACGCTAAACTGGTGCTTGTCTTCTGTTTGAGATCCTGATATCAGACATGATAGGAAGAATATACCATATGACTCCCTCAGCTAAATTGACATCTAGACCCAAGGAGGGGTGTTATCCATAACCTTGTTAAATTACCTGGAGAAATTAATAGTCAGCACAGATCTAGTCAACTTTAGTAAAACTCTGACAAACCAAATTGAGCCTAAAATACCATGAGATGAGCTCCTGCCTCATCAAAATGATGGATAATCTGAAGGTCAGGTGACAATCATTTATAGTGGCACTTAAATCTGCAATTTAAGGCGAACCTGAAAAAGGGTAGGCAAAATATGCTGCCAAATGATCAGCCTAAGTTACACAGTATCATCCAACTTGGGTATTCTATTCAACATTTTTACCACATCAAAATATGATACAAAGGCATTATAGCATCTGGAATGTATAATCTGACCAAGGGCCTCCCTTCCAGATTTCCACCTTTATTATTTCTATTAGTCTATTTCCTTTTTGGGGTTTATATCATTAATTGAGACATATAAAAAACCACTGATTTATACTATAATAAAGCTACGTTGTTATTTCTATATCTCAATTTGTTACTTGACTTCAACTAGTCTATTTTGTAGTGCTTACCATAGGACGGATACTCTTGCTGATGGGACATAAGCGGTGAATTGTCACCCTTTCATATAAAAAATGTACTTGTCATGCGGTTTAGTCAGCCTCAAGTATTGACTGTTGGGCTTCTTAGAATAGCACCATCAAGCTTAAAAATGGAAGCCCTACATTTTCATCTTAAATGATCTTCTGGAATATTGATAAGAACTTTTTCCCTCCTAAGATAGAACTTAACCTAGTATTAGGTTCAGTGGCTCTTCTTCCTTATCATCATGCAGAGTCCGCAGAGATAACAATAAAAAGACAAAGGATCTCTTGTCTTTTCAACTCTAGTCTCAAGAGCAAAAAAGTCTAAATTATAAAATTTATTTTTAAATATCTTTGTCTGTATCTATCTACATATATGTTTTAAGTATTAAAATGCAAGGAAATTAATAAGGGAAATAGGCGCCCAACTCTTCAATTGCACCTCAATTGGAAACAGCAGCCATCACCAATGAATTAAACATCCAGGGTTACACAAAATGATGACCTTCTTCATAAGTTTAAAGCAAATTCTCCTGCAAACCTCAATGCAACCTCTTCTGGGTTGAAATGAAAAATGATATCCCAACACCTACGCTCAGCCCCATTGAGTCACCCTTATTAGGTTAACAACCTGCTTAGGTAATGGGACTCTTACCTATAAACAACAGGTTGCAATCCCTAGAGGTTAACTTGTAAGTTGC
Source organism: Massospora cicadina (assembly GCA_022478985.1). Classification (NCBI taxonomy): domain Eukaryota; kingdom Fungi; phylum Entomophthoromycota; class Entomophthoromycetes; order Entomophthorales; family Entomophthoraceae; genus Massospora; species Massospora cicadina. The sequence goes on from JAKSZP010018657.1 coordinate 25,264, forward strand.
TTTATCACCGGTGGCATCACTTGCCTAGCAACTTTTAACCCTTTAAGCAGTTGGTGCCTAGACCCAATTGACTCCTACAAGTTAATTAAGCTACTAATAAAAAAATTTACAACTTAATCACTTGTTTATTTTTGGGGATAATTTTCAATGAAAATTATTAATCTGGTGAATCAAAACTCAGCTGATCAATAAATATTTACTAGGAATATTTCTCCAAGCAATAGTTATCATAATTAATAACCTCAACATCCACTAGTGGAATGGATCCCCTAGTGAACAAGCAGATGTATTATAATTGATTAAGCTGGGTAATGTGGATATATTGAAATCCCAACACATCCCACAGATAGACCAGATTATCCAGCAATGAAGATTTTCTGGAAGCATATGCCGCTTCAATCCTGACTGAGTCTGCCATCATGATTTAGATTGAAGTTCTCTTGGTCCATCTCCTTTCCTTGCTCAATGCATCTATGTGTAATCCTTTTTCTTAGCATGTTTCCATTCCATGTCCTCCTCACTTTTGCCTCCGCAGAGTGCAGTTCCCATGGCCCCATTCTGGGGCAGCCTAGCTAAGTCGTTGTTGCTGATAAAAGGTCTGGAAAGCCTGTTTTCCTCCAAGTTGGAGTTATGCAACACTTCATGACTTAAAGGATCTTCTTGGGTGGCTTCTCCAATTCATTATTCCATGTATTCCCCCAGACTGGGCTTCATTTCTTAAGGCCTCTTTCTGACAGATCTGGTTTCAACCTGTCCTGATCCTGCCAATATGCTTTTCATTACAGTGCCTTGGGACAACTCATGGCAGACCCAGATTTAACCTGAGTTGGTCCTACTAATAACATAAGGGAACATCACCACATGATTTTTGATTATGAAAAATAAAAAATATATAGTATATTTTTGCATTTTTATCTTTTTCATATTTTCATATTTTCATATTTTTCTTATATTATTTTTTGTATCTTTTTTATGTTATTTTTTATCTTTTTTGCAATGGGACTTAACCTATAATTAGGTTCAGAGGTCCATCATTTTGTTTCTCCTACTCTGGTTCAGCGGCTATTTTATTGAACTTAATTAGCTTCTATGGTTCAGAGATCTATTTTTAAAATTTAAACACATATCATATTCAGTGGTCTTCTCCTGGGACTTTGCCAACACCAGGACTTAGCCTATTTTTTTAGTAGTCTCAGTGGTCCTTTGGGAACATTGCAACTTGTTATTCCCCTAGATCTAATACTTGAGATATTATGTATGGACCCAGTTCACTATAAGACCATCTGTGTTGTTCTTGATCATATAGGCATCAGTTGCCAAATTGGCGATCACCTCAAACGGACACAACCACAAAGCATCCAGATTTTACCTTCTAAAACCATGGGTGTCACAATAGGCTACCCTACCCCAAATGGCACTCTTGTATTGCTGTTCAGTTCATGTCATCTTTTGTCTTAGCATTAGTCTTTTTATTTAAGGCGGTATCAAATGCCAGCAGTTGAAGTTCAATCGTGTTACTTGCCTTTCAGTTCAAGTATAGATCAGTACTCATCATTAATGCTGGTTCTATGAGTAGAATACCAAATTAGTGGTAATGCTGCCCTATATCCATATAATAGCTTTAACGGCGCTTCCCCTGTCAATGTATGATGACTGATATTTTAGGCAAAGTTGACTGAATTTAGATAAGTGCCCAAGAAGAAGTTTTCCCCACACCAATTTTCTCAGCATTGCAGCTAGCGTTCTGTTGACTAGTTTCACCATTATTCTTGTTTCTGACAATATGGAATGGACACCACTCCTCTGATTCCCATAAATTGATTTATCCTTGGGAACACTAAGAGGTAAATTTGGTTTCATTGTCACTCAATAAAACTTGTGGGCATCCATGCTGGTACACCACTTGGTCCAGGATGAATCTTGCCATACTTGTAGAATCCACTTTGCTCAAGGTTATCATTTCTACCCATCTAGTCAGATAGTATATTTCCACTATGATGTATTTTGCTCCTTCAGTACTGATACTCAGGGATCCCATCACATCTATTGACACCATGTGCCATGCAACTCAGAGTGTACTAGCTGATATACTGTTATTCTAATGCAGTTTGTGGAGTTGGAATTCCACATAACAGGCCAGATAGTCAGTGACATCATAGTTGATCATTTTCCATTATTAATAATGGCAAATATGGTCCATGGTTTTCCTTAGGCCACCATGGATGACAACTTTATGTGTAGATCAGATAATTCTTCACGTTCTGATGGCTCTAGAGATAAAAACCGTTTTCCATCAATTTTTTGTATAATTGTCCATTTTTCATCTCAATTTTTTCCATCACTTTCTTTAGTGCATCTTGGAATTTCTTAATGCTCATCCCTGATATTGCCTTCAATCATCCTCTGGTGTAGCTCATACGCTTGATGATAGACAACTTGGACAGCAGACAATCTTATAATCCATAAGCATTTTGATGTGATGCTCCAGCTTAGTGTATTATCTCAAAATTGTAATCTTGTAATTTTAAAGTCCAAAAATTAAGTTGCCTCTCCTTATTTCAGGTTATGGTGCCAGCGTAAAGACAAATGGTCAGTCACCACCTTTAAAGTGTGTTCCATGGATAAACACTCAGAATTGCTCAAATGCATAGATTACCACAAGGCACTCATGCTCCATCATAGTGTAGTTTCTTTCAGCTGGCGCTAAAATTATGTTCACATAGGCCACCAGATATTCTATCCCGTTGTCATCTACTTGACTCAAAATGGTCTTGATCATTATTAACAAAGCATCAGTTTGGAAAATTTATTCCTGATCAAAATTTGGATATTTTAAGACAGGACTGTTCATCAAATATCAGCATAACTCATCAAACAATTTTTGGGCCTCATAATTCCACAAAATCCTTTTTTTGAATTCTACAAAAAAGTGGAATGGTGGATCAACAATCCTAAAAATCATTTATGACTTGGCAATTAAAAGCCATCCATCCCAAGAAATACTTGGATATACCAAATGCTCTATAGATTGACTTCTGTTCAATAGCTTTAATCTTCTTCAACTGTGGTTGCAGCCCACTGGAGTTTATCACAAACCACAAGTACTCAAGCTCTATTAAAAGAAATGACATTTTCTTCTGCTTTATCTTAAAGTTCTCCGCTGCCAGGAGCTTGAACACTTCTTATAATTTCCTAAAATAATCTGTGAAAGTCCTGCTGAATACATTAATATAATCCAGTTATACTAAAATGCAAGATAACTTCAAATAATTGAGGATTGATTCCATTATTCTCTGGAATGTCGCTGGTGCATTGCAAAATCCATGAGGCATTCTGGTTGGCTGGTACAGTTCCCATGTTGTAATTATTGCACATTTTTCTTGATCCTCTTTTGGCAAATTAATTTGCCAACATTCTAAAATCAAGACCATTTCTGAAAAGTTTTGGCACATCCTATGCAATTGAGTGCATCATTGATACTTGGCAGTGGATAAGAGTCCTTCTTAGTGATTTTATTTAACCAGCGATGATCAATCACTACTTGATTTGATCAATCCTTCTTTTTCAAAGAAACAGGATCAAACTCACCCATGGACTCAATGACATAATAAGGAACCCATGCTCTACTCACTTGCTGATTTATATGCTGACCACCGCTTCAGCAGCTCCTGACTGGCGGACAGATCTCATCCTTATTGGCAGATATTACCCAGTGTTGACCTTATGGATCAATTTTTTCGCATATCTGAGAAATGGTCATCTTGGGCAAAGATCACCCAATATCTCTTAAACAATTGGAGCTCCTCATCCTGAAGCTGTTCTGATAATTCAGTCAGCTGCTCTTGATCAACCAAAACATTGTCACTTCTGGCAGCATCTGCTGATAATCCCATCTCAGTTAACATTGTGAAGTCATGAACTTACTGATTTCTGGCATTAGGATTAAATGTAGAAATGTAATGACTTTAATTCTCTCTATATTCAATGGTTTTAATCCCAGATTAGCCAGTAGCACACTTATTTCTCCATGGCATGGCATAATAATTTCTGGTGCTACCCAAGGCTCAATTCTCAATTTTACTAAATGGGATGATGCTTTCTCCATATAATTTTCTTTAGGATTTAAAGATTTAACCCTGTATTAACATTTATATGCACTCCTGGTGGTATAGTTTTCATCAGTTTTATCCTCAATGGTATCCCACAATTTTCTAGGATCTCCTTTGACGTTTTCCTCCTTTTTTGTCCAACCAGCTTGTACTGGATGAGAATGATGTCATCATTGTAAATAAAGTTCACAAAAACTGTTTTTCTTTATCAGCGGTGGTTCTCCTTCCCACTGATATACTAAAGGCAGGGTTTGACCCAAATTAGTCAGGGTACTCCCCTTAAAATCACATTTCACACCATACTTTTTCAGGAATTCCATCCTGGTAAATATGTAATAATTCTGAATAGCCAACACTATGGTAGGAGCTGATATACAAGTGATATGAACCAAAGTGTCAGTGCACTGTAGGCTCCACAGAATATTTTAATATCTTGTCTAGCATTTACATTCCGTCCATTGTTCTAAATCTGGCAAAATATTCATTCATTTACCCAATTTCGTCATACAGATATTGATGGGCAATCCACTATCAATTTTCGCCTGTACTCTCACTTGGTTAACTATGATATACACATAAGTACAATCAGAGTATTGTAATGAGGTATTTACTGAGTGTATAGTGGCATTATTGTCAAATTGAGAGTATGAATTAATTGTGCCAAAAAACAGGGAAAGATTCTTAATCACAATGATGGGGAGAGATACATTCACCTCATCTAGTCTCAGCTTGAGCAATTCTTCTGGGTTCTTGGTGGATCTAATCTTGCCGCTAGCTGACAAGCGTATAGCCAAGTCACTTCTTTCATGATTTTGGGACTAATCCCCTTTGATTTGGCTCAAATAATGAAGTTCACGTCCAAAACAACACTCTGATAGAGCGGGTCAGGTATTTCATCATCTACAAATAGGTCAAAAAATCTATATCATTATTCAATATATCATGAGGAACAGGTTTGTACGTGGTACCAGATTGTTCATTATCTAGACTGCGAGCCATTTTCATGACTCTTGACTGATTTCCTTCTCCTTCGCCTAGACTTCAGCAACTTGCTCTTTGGGTTTCTTGCTCCAACATTAAGTATCTGAAATGTCCAGGTTTCCCACATTTACGGCAGTGGCTCTGAGTCTTGTCCACTCGTTTTTTGTCCTTCAGGCTTTGTTCCCATTATAATTCAGTTAAGTTGCTTTTTGATATAAGCAACAAATTTCATTGTATTTTGTTTTCAACAGGAATAGCCTTGAAAGTTCATTGGGCTTTGAAAGTGGCTAAAATTCTTCAGACGATCCACCATCTGGGATGTGGACATCTATGTCATTAGAAGTATAGCCAATGTATGATGAAAATCACAATAGGACCATAGCACAACTTGCATCATTGTTCATGCATCAAAATCTGATAGCACTTTTGCACCAGCCAGGATATGCGATTCCTAGTAGAATTGGTCCACAAAAGCTTCTATAGTCCCGTCCTTTCAGCATTGAATTCCCATAATTTCCTGTATGCAATTAGACATCTGCGTAGGGCTTCCAAATTCTATCTTAATGGCTTCTTTGGCCTCATTATAAGACCAATTGTCCTTATTCAGATGAGGTAACACCAGATTCTGACAATCATTCTCAAAAAGTTCATTATGATCACTGCCTTTTGTCAGTCACTAAATCTGAACATTATCATTTTAAATATTCGGAAAACGCAGGAGCGTTGTCCCAATTAAACGTGGGTAATTTTGGTGTACTACAAAATTCACCTTTGGCTTCATTGTCAGGGGATTCCTGCTCAACGACTCACTTGACTATAGGATTAACTTTGGTGTCATTTCCAGAATTTCTCAAAACAATTCAGGCATATTTCCAAGTGTTTAAATATTTCCAACTGGATTTTCATGTGCGTTGTTGTCAGCTTCTTCCGCCTCCATTTGCGCACAATCAAATTTGTGATTCTCCAGTTCCTCTACACATTTCAACAGTCATGCTATATATTCATTAATATGGCATAAGCGTTCTTAATCTGCTTCTTGCTCTGCCTTCTGAAATAATACTTCTTTAATTAAATTTGATCTCCTTGCGCTTCAAGGAGTTGACTTTTCCACAGAGGCCATTGTTGGTTTTCTCAAGTTGCTTGCCCTCTTCCTCAGCTTTTGTTACTCGTTCCTCTAATGTAATGGAATTGGCATGTGACGCCAAGTTAAACGCATACTCGTTAATGGTCTCTAGTTTCATACAAAACAATCATAGTTAGTTCTTGTATGACATGATTAATTTGGTCTTATTAAATCTGACTTAAAACTCAACTACCCCCTCTAGTGAGCACCAAATGGTAAAACATTGGGAGCGCTACTCCTCTTTGGATTATAGCTTGCTTCAGCTCCCTTGATTAACTGAACAGGTTCCTTTGTATATGCATTGTATGAATTGTTAATTACTAATTGGACAGTAATAGTATGAATACTATTACTCTAGTTGAGCTTCTTCTAGCCAAGATGATTACTAGATCCTACGCTAAACTGGTGCTTATACTCATCTTGAATGGTCTTCTGGAATATTTTTTAGTACTAGATGGTCCCAACGGTCTTCTGGAATATTAATAGGGACTTTTTCCCTCCTCAGATAGAACTTAACCTTGGACTAGGTTCACTTGTTCTACTTTCTTCTCATCACGCAAAGTCTACGGAGATAACAATAAACTAGAAAATGTATCACTTATCCTTCCAACTCTAGTCTAAGGAGCAAACAGTCTAGATTATTAAAGTATTTGTTAATTTTTTATCTGTATCTATCTACTTATCTGCTTAATTTATAAAAATGAACGGAATTGATAAGAGAATTTGACGCACAACTCTTCTAGTGCACCCCAATTGGAAATGGTGACCATCACTGATGAATTAACCCTCCAGGGTCATATGAAACAACGATCTTTCTCACTGGTTATAGCTGATTCTCCTGATGACCTCAATGCAACCTCTTCTGGATTGAAACGAAGAACGTGTCACAGTGCCTTCACTCAACTCTCATTGAGGTAACCTTATTAGTAATAGTCTGCTTAGGTAATGGGACTCTTACCCATAAACATAAGGTCATATTCCCTAAAAGGTTAACTTGCAAGTTACTTTATCACAGGCAGCATTAATCTCCCAGCAACTCATAAAATCCTTTAGTCAATTGGTAACTAAACCTGGTCAGCTCCTAAAAGTTAAAAAAGTTATTAATAGTAAAATTGACACCCTAATCAATTGTTTATTGCCCGGGGATCACACCAACGAGTATTAAGCAATCCATCTTATTGATCCATTGGATCAACCCTGGAAAATTACCCAATATTCGTTCAAGATAGTACTCCAAACAATAGATATAGTATATAGCTGATAACTCCCAATCCTTTAGCAGGATAAAACCCTAGTGGACAAGCAGATGACTTATAATTGATTAAGCTGGGCAATATGGGTATTTTAAAATCTCAACACATCCCACCGTTTGACCAGATTCTTCAAAGATGAAGATTCTTCAGGGGAATATGCTGCTTTAATTCTGACTGAGTCTGCCAGCATGATTGAAATTGGAATTAGATGGTTCCATATTATTTCCTTGCTCTTTGGGTCTCTTGTTAGTACTTCTTCTTAGCGCATTTCTGTTCCATGTCCTCCTTGCTGCCGCCTACCAGAGTGCAGTTTCCAAGGCCCCATGCCATGCTATGCCAGCCTAGTTTTGGTGTTCTTGCCAATAAAATGTCTGGAAAGCCTGTTTTCCCCCATGTTGGGGTTATATGACACTTCATCATTTACAAACTCCTTGGGTGGCTTATCTAATTCCTTGTTCCTTGTATTCCCCTAGGCTGGGATATCCATTTTAAGTCATAGCGGACTTTTTCCTAGGGGCTACTCCCAGTGAATCCAGTTTCAACCCTTTCATGATTTTATAGATATTCTTGCTTCTTTCAGTGCCTTGAGACTACATGTGGCGGACTCAGTTTCAATTCAAGGTGATCCTACCAATAAAATAAGGGAAATCACCAGATGCTTTTTGATGCTTACAAATAAACATTGAAATTTAAAGCATCTTTTTTTTGCATTTTTTCATTTTTATATATATATTTTTTATTAATGGTTTTTTACCTTATATTATTTTTTTATCTTGTTCCTTATGTTATTTTTTCTCTTCTTTTTCAATGTAACTAAACCTATAAAGTAGGTTCAAAGGTCCATCTTTTTGTTTCCACTACTCTGGTTTAGAAGTTTGTTTTAAATTAACCAGCTATAGTGGTTCATAGGTCTATATTTAATACTTAACCACCTCTCATGGTTCAGAGATTCCCCCTGGGACTTGACCAACTAGCTTGGTTCAGAGGTCTCCTCTTTGGACTTGACCAACACCAGGACTTAACCTATTTTTTGTAGGTTCAGTGGTCCTTTGGGGACATTAAAACATATTACTCCCCTAGATCCAATACTTGAGATATTTTTTGTAGACCCATTTCACTATATGACCATTTGTAAGGTTCTTAATTGTATAGGCATCAGTTGCCATCGTGGCGATCACCTCAAATGGAGTTAACCATAACAATCCAGATTATTTCTTCTTCCAAAATTATTAGTGTTGCAATAGGCTAATCTATCCCCCACATGATACTCCTGTATAAATGGTCAGTTCTTATCATCTGTTGACTTCCCGCTAAACCTTTTCTTTAAGGTATTATTGAACGCCTGCAATTGAATTTATTCATAATACTTGCCAGTTGGTTCAGGTATTTCTTGGTACTTATCCCTTTTAGTGGTTTTATGTCAGAATACAAACTTGGTGATAATGCTGCCCTTCATCCATATAGTTTTTTATGGCATTTTTTCAGTCACCAAATAAAGTCTAATATGTAGTCTAAGGTAACTGAACTTAGGTAAGTTCCCCAGGCGGAAGTTTTTCCTGCAACCAATTTTTTTAGCATCATGGCTAGCGTTCTGTTAACTCATTCCGCCATTTCATTTGTTTATAGCCAATATGAAACAGATACCACTTCTCAGATTTATCAATTCAATTAGGCTCAGGATCACATAGGAGGTAAAATTGGTTCCATTGTCACTCAATAAGACTTGTGGGAATCCATGCTGGACACAACTAGGTCAAGATGAATCCCTACATGCTTGCAGCATCCAATTTTCTCAAGGCTTTGGTTTCTAACCATTTAGTCAGATAGTTATCGCCACTATGATGTATTTTGCTACTCCTGTACTGATAGTCAGGGGTCCCATCACGTCTATTGACACCATGTGCTACGCAAATCCAGAGCGTACAAGCCTGTATCCTGTTATATTCACATTAGGCTTGTGGAATTGGCATTCCACACAACAGGGAAGGTAGTTGGTGACATCATATAAGATAGATTGCTAGTAGTAATACTGGTGAATATGGTCTATGATTTTCCTTAGGCCACCATGGCCGATGACTTTATGTGCATCTTGAAAAAGTTCCGCTTTTTCTGATGGCTTTGAGAGTAAAAATTATTTTCTGTCAATCATTTTATACAGTTGTCCAGTTTTCATCTTGATGTTTCACATTGCTTTCTTTAGAACACTTTAAATTTCTTGGGGCTCATTACTGATATTGCCATTAATCATCCTCTAGTATAACTCATCCATTTGTTGATAAACAATTTGGACTGCAGGGAATCTGGTTGATCCATCAGCATTTTCATGTGCTGCTCCGGCTAGTGTACTATCTCAAGGTCATAGGCTTGTAGTCAAAGACTATAAGTCCAAAAACCCTTCTGGTTCCTTCAGGTTATGGAGCCAGCGTAAAGGAGAGTGGTCAACACCACTTTAAAGTGTGTTTCATGGTTATGCACTCAGATTTTCTTGCATGCATAGATTATCATGAAGCATTTGCGCTCTGTCATGGTATAATTTATCTTGGCTGGCATTAGTGTTCTGATCACATGGGAAACCAGATGTTCTTCCTCATCTTTATCCGCCTGACTCAAAATGGCATCAATCACTGTCAATGAAGAATCAGTTTGGATGATAAATTACTGATCAAAATTTGGGTATTTTAAGACAGACTTGTCATCAAATATTGGTGTAACTCATTGAATGACTCTTAGGGCCTCATCATTCCACATGAATCTTTTTTTTGGATTCTTCAATTTGTGGAATAATGGCTCCCTGATTCTAGAGAAATCCTTTATGAATTGGCAATAGTAGCCTACCACCACAAGAATTACTTATATTCTGAACACTATTTGTGAATGACATACGCTTGATTAATTTAATTATCTGCTGCTATAGTTGCATCCTACTGGTGTTTTTACAAACCCCAAGTACTTAAGCCATTTCTTGAAGGAATGTCATTTCCGTGGCTTGATCATCAAGTTTTCCATCGCCAGGCATTTTAACTCTTTCTAAGTGCTCCATATGATCGCAAAGGTCCTTCTGAATACATTGATATCATCCAGTTATAATATAATGCAGGATAGATTTAAATCACTGAGGATGTAGTTCATTTCTCTCTGGAATGTTGCTGGCGCATTACACAATCCATGAGGCTTTTGGGATAGTAGTAAAGACCCTGTGTGGTAATTATCACATATTTTTCTTGATCCTCCTTTAGAAAATTGATTTGCCAATTTCCAAACTAAGTACATTACCAAAAAAATACTTGGCATTCTTTAGGCAATCAAGTGCATTATCAGTCCCTGGCAGTGGATATGAGTCCTTTTTTGTGATTTTGTTCAATTGTCATAATTAATTACTACTCGATTTAATCTGTCCTTCTTTTTTATAATGAAAATCAGACTCATCTATGGACTTGATGATGGAATGCGGAGCCCATGCTCAACTAGCTTGCTAATTTTTTTACTGGCCACAGAAGCATCTCTAGACCAGCAGACAGATATTATTCTTATCAGAAGTTTCCCCCTAAGGTTGACCTTATGGATCACATTTTTCACGCATCCCAGTTTGTGATCATCTTGATTAAATATCTCCTGATGTTTTTTAAATAATCAGAGCACATCTTCTTTTTGCTGCTCTGATAATTCAGCCAGCTGCGCTTGCTCAACTAAAAATGTTAACACCTTTGGCAGCTTCTTCTGTAATCCCATCTTGATTAACGTTCTAAAATCATGGAATTTACTGATCTCTGCTATCAGGATTAAATGTAGAAACTTGATGACTTGATTTTTCTCTTTCATTAGTTTCTTCCAAGATTAGCCAGTAGCACCTTATTTCTCTATGTCATGAATAAATAATCCCTGATGGTACCCATGGCCCAATTCTCAATATCCTATATGGGCTAACGACTTCTCTATATTACTGCTTCAGGATTTTGATCTTTAACCCTGTGATAACAATTATTGCATTCTAAGTAGTATAGTAAATATGTTTTTTGTTCTTAAGGGTATCCCATGATTTTCTAGGATCACCTTCAATATTTCCCTAATCTTCACCCAACTAACTTATATTGGACGGGAATGATGCTGTCAATGTAGATCAAAATTTTAAAATTGCTCTTCTTCATCAGCGGCAGTTCTCCTTCCCTCTGATATAAAAGGTCAGGGTCTGCTCCAAAATGGTCAGGTATTCGCCTTAATTACATTTTACTCCATACTTTTTCAGAATTTCCGCCCTAATAATTATATCATGACTCTGAATTTGCCAACACAATGGTGTGAGCTGATACCACAAGTGATCTGAACGAGGGTGTCAGCACACTGTAGGCTCCAGAGGGTATTGGTATATCTGGTTTGGCCGTTCTGTATTCCTTCTGGTGTTCTAGATCTGGTGAAATCTTCATTTGTTTCACCAATTTGGTTTAAGATGTTGATAGGTGCTCCACTGTTGATTATTGCCCGCACTCTCAATCAGTTGACTTTTATATCCACATAGGTACACTCAGTGTATTGTAATAGGGTATTTACTGAGTGAATAGCAGCATAATTTTCTAAATTGAGAGTGTGAATTAATTGTGTGGATAAATCAAAGGAAAGATATCTTGATCACACTAATAGGTAGAAATATGTAGCCTAATGTAAACTCATCTTTAGTAATTCTCTGGGTTCTCAGCAGATCTAATATTGTCCACTAGTTGACAAGCGTATGGTCCAGCCACTTCCTTCACAATTTTGGGGTCAATCCCCCTTTTTTGGCTCAGTTTATGGCGTTCACGTCCATAGTAACAACCTTATAGAGAAGTTCATTTATTTTGTAGTCTACAAATAGATCAGAAATATCTATATTATCTTTCAATATATTTAGAGGAACAGGGCTGTCTGCGGTGCCAGATTATTCCTTGTATAGACCATGGGTCCCTTTCCCAATTCTAGACAGATTTACCTTCTCCTTCACCTGGACTAGAGCAACTTACTCCTTGGGTTTCATGTTTCAACATTGAGAAGTTAAATGTCCAAGTCTCCCATAATGATGGCAGCAGATCTGCATCTTGTCCACTCATTTTTGTACTTTAGGTTTGTTCCCCATCATGACTCAATTTATTGCTCCTTATTTGCCTCGCAAATTTCACAGTATTTAAGGCTCAAGTCTGAATAACTTTGAAGGCTCAGTTTGGCTTTTCAAAGGTCGCTCCTAGCATTTTTAGATGATCCACCATTTGAGATGTGAACATCTGATTCATTAGTGCTGAAGCCATGGTTCAGTGCAAATCTCAATAGGGCTAAAGCACCATTTAAATTTCAATTTGGGCGTCAAAATTTGTTAGCACTTTTGCACCATCCAGGATCTGTGATTCCTGGTATGATCGGTCCATAAAAGCTGCTAAAGTTTCATCTTTTTGGTTTTGAATGCCTAGAAATTTCTGCTTGCGATTAGAAATCCGCATAGGGCTCTCAATTTCAATCATAATGGCTTCCTTGGTCTCACTGAAAGACCAAAAGTCCCCATTTATAAGGAAAAACCAGATTCTGACAATTGGTGTTAAGGCAGTTCATAACTGTCACTGCCTTTTGTCAGTCACTGAATTCAAACATCATTATTTCAATTAATTGGAAAAATGTAGAGGCGTTATCTCAATGGAACGTAAGTAATTTTGGTATGCTCTGAAATTCATCTGTGGTTCAACTGGCAGGGGATTCCTGCCCAATGACTCAATTGATCATATGAGTAACTTTGGGGGCTATTTCCAAAATTTCTTCAAATGTACCAGGCATATTCTGGGTGGTGGTATCTTCCTGACTGAATTTTTGGGCATAATGTTGTCAGCTTCTTCTGCCTCTACTTGCGCGCAATCACATTAGTAATTCTCTAGTTCTTTTATGCATTTCAATAATTGCGCTATTTCTTCAGTAATCCAGCATAAGAGTTCTCAATATGCTTCTCGCTCTGCCTTCTATAAAACTTCTTTGTTCAGTTCACCCTCCTTGAACTTCAAGGAGTTGTTTTTTCCACAGAGGTCATTGTAAATTTTTCCAACTTGTTTGACCTCTTCCTATGCCTTTGTCACCCAATCTTTAAATGCAGTGAAATCAGCCTGTGACGCTGAGTTGAGCGCATACTTTTTGACGTTTTCCATTTACATAGAAAGGCTTTCATAATTAGTTCTTATATAACATGGTTATTATGATCTTTTTCATTAAAATTTAACTTAAAACTCAAACTACCCCTATAGTGAGCACCAATTGTTAGAACTGGGAGCAGAGCACTCAAATTCTTCTTCAGTAAGAATCAATTGTTAAATATTTAGGATCTGTTTACTATTTTTAAATAGTAACTCGCTTTGTTCCCTTTTTCAACTGCACAGGTTCCTTGCTTGTGCGTTGTTTGACTTGTCAATAACAAATTATTTGGGGCAGTAATAATATGAAGACTAATACTCTAATTATGCTTCTTTTAGTCAAGGTGACTATTAGGTTCAACTCCAAACTAGCTTGTCAAAATCTTGAATGGTATTCTACAATTTCTTTAGGGTCTTATTCTCTCTTTATAAGGACTTAACCTCAGCTCAGGTTCAGAGATTCTTCCCTTCACTTCCTTGTAACTTAACTAGGATTAGGTTAGCGGTTCTTCTTCCTTCTAGCCACTCAGACTCCATGGAGATAACAATAATATAGACAAAGGATCTTATCTTCCTATCTAATCACACAAGAAAACAGTCTTAATTAAAAGTATACATTCTGTAAACTTTTTTATCTAATTATCTGCTTTATTATGAAAAAACCAAGGGGATTCATAAGGAAATTTGGTTCATAACTCTTCAGTTGGCGCCCCAATTGGAAATGGTGGCCATCGATGATGAATTAATCCTCCAGGGCCACAAGAGATGATAATCTTTCTTATCAGTTCTAAGCAAATTCTACCACTGAATTTCATTATTTATTTCAAAGTTAAAACAAAGAACGTGTCCCAATGCCTTCACTCAACTCTCATTGAGTTACCCTTATTAGTGACAACTTGCTTAGGTAATGTGACTCTTACCCATAAACAGCAGATTGTGATTTCTAAAAGGTTTTACAAAAGTTGCTAAATCACAGGCAGCATTGCTCGCCCAGTAACTCATATTAACCTTAGTCAATTGGTAACTAAACCTGATTGACTCCTACAAGTTAATTAAGTTACAATAGCAAAATTGACAACATAATCACTTGATTATTGTCATGGATCACCACCAACAAGTATTAAGAAATCTGTCATATCAATATGATGGATCAATTCAACGAATTACCTAATATCTGTTCAGGATAATACTCCAAACAATATTTATAATATATAATAGATAATTCCCACATTCACTAGTGGGATGAATCCCCTAGTGGACAAGCATACGACTTATAATTAATCAAGCTGGGTAATGTGGGTACATCAAAATTCCAACACTCTTCTTGAGGAAAACAAGATTGAATTCCCTATTGGCTTCTTCCCCCATCATATGGTGGCAAAATATCCAGATGCACACATTTACAACTGCAGTTTTTTAATTTATCATTCCATTTTTATAAATCAGGTTTCTTCCACGCTAAAACTTGATTATATGATTATTTGACTTCCCATTATACTGGTCAAATTTCCTCCATAAGCTGATCCTCATTGGCGAGAAAATCCTTGATAGTTTGATTAGGCGCAATAAATATTGAGCCTAACATTTTTATATAAATTCCATCATTTGTTTTGGAAGTCTGATTTGCCAGTTCCAAATCCATAGCGCAGTGTAGATCTTTGTAGGGCTGAAGTGCTTTCTGCATTGCTTTATGCAAATTAAAATCTAACAGAGCTTTTGCGCTTGCCAGGATTTATGCTTTCTGGTAAAGTTTGGTCGGCAAAAGTTGCTAACGTTTCATCCTTCTTAACTTAGATTCTCATAAACTCTTGTTGCAGCTACACATCTTCTCAGTGCTACCAAACTCGGTCATGATTGCTTTTTTAGCATTGCAGTATATCCAATTATCTCCATTGAGATGGGGCAACTCCAGGCTTTGGCAATCTGTGTCCAAGGAGTTCATAACTGTTAAAGCCTTTTGTCAGTCGCCTTATCTGAACATCATAATTTTAAATAGGCAAAAATTTTGTAGCGTTATTCCACTATAATGTAGATAATTTTGGAAAAATTGAAAAATTTTGACACTACCAAGGCAGAAGGTACCTGCCCAGCAATCTGACTAAAGATAGGAGTGTTTTTTGGGTCATATCCAAAATTTCTGCAAAAGCTTTAGGCATATTTCCTAGGGCTGTAATTTCCCAGAAAAACTTTCATCTATTTCAATGTCATCTTCATCTGTTTCCATCTGGGTGCAATCACACTTGTTATTTTTTTTTCTAGTATACACTTTAAGATTCTGCTATATCCTCTTAAATCTGGTGGAATCATTATTTATACACTTCTTTTTCAGTCTTCTGAAACAGTAACTCTTTAAGTAATTCAGTCTTAGATCAGTGTATCCCCCTTTAGGTTAAGACCACCTAGTGCTAAAAAAGTATTCCAGTCTACTTCCGCTTCAAGAAAGTGACTTTCCCATGAAGATCATTGTTGACCTTTTCAGCTTGTTCTATTTTTTCCTCAGCTTTAGTCACTAGTTCATCCAAGGTAGTTAGACAGATTGTGATAATGGATTTAACTTATTATTATTCACCATTTTTGATTCCATTTACAGCTATCAAATTTCATTTTTGTATTCCATTCTGCTTGTCAGGCCACAAGGGAGCAACTCAACCCATGCCCATAATTAGTCAGGGCTCCAAAGCCCCCAGTGGGCTGATAGGCTATAAAAGCATTAATTAAACTAAAAGGAAAAAGAGATTGCAAAAAAGAGGTCCTTTATTAAAATGAACCTCAAGGTATTTATAGGACCTCAATGGGTTAGGAAAGGAAATTCTCAGCATTGGTTGCCAAATATTATTGGAATAAATAATACAAGGGGAATGGGATCATCCTAAGAATTAGTCACCAGTGATCCCAAAAGGGTAACTGATTGGGTCAGCATTGGATGGTAATTCCCCGTGGCCAAATTGATGTTTTGAAATCCTCAGCATTTAGTTGCCAGTGTTGAATATATAGATCTAAATATAATTAATTATTGGGGTCAATCACTGATACTTCAGATTGAACTTACCCCAAGTTAATGGGGAGCCCAATCCGGCATCCACATGTAGGCAGGTTGTGACCCCTTGTTGGGGCTTCCCCCAATTAAGGGAGAATCCCAACATAACCCCCTCCAAGCCTCAGCTAGGGCTTGGAGCCAAGGAGGGGTACCAGATCCAGGCGGCAGGGTGGAATGGGCCAAGGTAGCCAGAACGGACACAATGGTGAGATCTGGTGAGGGTCATTAGGGTTTGGCCCCAGCATCGGTGTAAGAGCCAGCATTGGTGCTGGGGCTGGCATCAGGATTGACACCCAGCATCAGCATAAGAGCTGCCATCAGTGCTGAGGCTGGCATTGGGATTGACACCTGACATCAGTGTAAGAGCCAGCATCAGCACTGAGGCCAGCATTGGGAGGAGGTCGCAACTTCAGGATTGATACCTGGCATTGGCGCTGGGGCTGGCATCAGGGATAGAACCCTGGTAGCCTGGGCTTGGTCACCCAGGCTAGTTTTGGGGGCCCTTAGTCACCGCCTCGTCCTGGCTTTCCTTCTTGGGACAGGGCCAGGGTATCCTGGGCTTGTCTTCCCAGTATATAGAATCAGATCAGCAGGTGGTATCCCCAACTGACCCTACCACTTTCACCTGGCTTGCCCTCTATGGGGCAGGGGCCATGCCAGGTTGTAACTCCTGGGTTTTTTAGGTCCAGGGTATATGCCTCGGACTAATGGCCCTCAGCTGTGACCACACTTCTTTTCCCCAAATTAGTTCTTGTGGGGAACTTGGGGCACCTGGCAGGGAGCACCAGTTGTCATGCCATAGGGGAACAACTCCATCCCATGCCCATGATCAGTCAGGGCCCCAAATCCCCCAGCGAAGTAATAGGCTATAAAAGCCTTAAGTAAACTAAAAGGGAAAAGAGATTGCAAAAAGCAGTCCTTTACTAAAAATGATCCTTGAGGTATTTATAAATCTTGATGGTTTGTGAAAGGAAATTCTTGGCATTGGTTGCTGAATATGATTGGAATAAATAATAAAAGGGGAATGGGATCATCCTTGGCATTAGTCGCTTGTAATCCCAAAGGGTAACTGATTGGGTTGGCATCAAATGGTAGTTACACATGGCCCAATTGATTTTTCAACATCCTCAGCATTTAGTCTCAGGTGTCAAATATATAAATCTAAATATAATTAATTATTGGGGTTGATCCCCAATACTTCAGATCAGGCTTACCCCAAGTTAATGGGGAGAAACATCAGGCATATATAGGTAGATTGCAACCCCTAGTTGGGGCTTCCCCAATTAAGGGAGAATCCTGACACCGCTTTTTATTATAATTTAATCTTTAGCCTGAAAACTCAACTAACCCTGTAGTGAGCACCAAATAAAAACTTTTTTCCTGTTTGCTGCACAAGTTCAAGATGTGCAATGAATAGATTGATGTTTAAATATGATTTATATGTGGGTCAGTAATAATAGTATGAAGACTATTATCCACCTGAGTTTTTCACAACCAAATATAACTGCTCAAGTCTATCTTATAGACAGGTGCTGGCACCTTCCTTCAACCCACTTGAAATTCTTGAAAACGATCCAGACAACAAGGGAAACTTTTCCTTCAACTATAAACCCATAAGTTGGCAAACTTCTGGACAACAAGGGAACCTCTCCCTTCACTCATGATGCAAGAGATCTTGTGGAAAGATAATTAAATAAGAGAAACTATCCCTCAAACTCTTCTTAGGAGAACTATAAAACGTTTGTGTTATTATCTAAGATATTTGTCTTATGAGAGTGTCTGTTTTTTATTAGATAAAGTCAGGGAATTTGTATAGGGTTTTTTGGCGTCCAGTTCTTCTGTTGGCGCCCCAATGGGAATGCATCCATCGCCAATAGATTCAAACCTTCACAAATTACACTGACTATGAATGATGTATCTGCTCATCCATCAACCTAGTTGTTATCCACCACTGACTAGAATACAATATGTCCTGGGTTGAATTTTAGAGAGAGTATGTCATGACGCCTTCATCCAACTCCAAAGGAATAACCATATAAAGCTAGCAACCTGCTTTGGTAATGTGATCTTTTACCCATTATAAGCAGATCACGTTGCCTTTTAGGCTAACCCTCAAGTTGCTATCAATATAATCTTTAAAACGCTCAGCAACTGCTTTTAAATACTTATTGTCCAGTGACAAACCCATTCAATTTTCACAAGATAATCTAATTGTTAATTGTTAACTAATAATTTGAAATAATTGTAAACATTGTCAGGGATACTTCCTGATAGAAAATTAGTAATCTGGTGGAATCAAATATGGAAATTTAGTTAATATTCTATCAGGAAATAAAGCAACAATAGGAATTAATTACTAATAAGTTTTAATCCACTATAGGTTTTCACAAAATAAGTTAAGCCCTCTCAGATAAAACAGATACTCATTAAAATGCTATAAAATTGGATGATGTGGGCATCCAAAAATTACAACAACTTATGAAAACAATGACCAATTCACAAACTTACAGCAGAGATAAAAACTGATGATATATATTGATTTTTTTAACTTTTTCAAGGGCCTATCCTTATATATATTCTCATAAATTTTTATCTTATATATTTTTTCTATATTTTCTATATTATATTTTTCTTTATAAAAATAAATTCTTTTTGTAATTTCTAAGGACCCTATTCACTATAAAATATTAGCAATGTTTTTCAGCATATAGGCATCTGTAACCAACTTGACAATATTTTTTATTAATCCCATCCATTGGGCTTTTTGACTTGTTGACAATTTTGATAGGTCTTAATCTTAATTAATCCGTTGGAAGCTGACAATTGATTCGTCCAGTATCATGACAATAAGCTTTTCTGCCAATTGTCAGATTCCACTCAAAAAATTGATTGTAATCCTTCATTAAATGAATATCAACATTATTTTCCATGACTAATATTCAAATTTATCCTGCCAACAGATCAGGAAATAATCCCATATTATGTGTGGACTGTAATAAAACGTTACCATCTTTAGTTTTAACTTAATCAACTTATTTTCATTCTTGGCATTCATGCCTTTTTGGTTAACTGATGAGCATAAGGATGAGCAACCTCTTTCACAATTATTGAATCAATACCACTTGCCTTACTTCTAGTGGCAACTTTTATATCTGGAGTCAAGACTTGATACAGAATATCCTTTCCAGGTCTTCCACAAACAAGTCTAAAATATATAATTCTTCTTTATAACATCTGGAGAATTTTTTTATTAAAGCGGAATATTGTTCAAATCTAAAACTGCTAAACCTTTTCACAAATCTTAAACAGTCTTCTTCTCTTAAGGCAATACAAGATATACATTCTTTTTTGGTTTCTTCCCCAACATTGGAAGGTAAAATGTCCAGTCACACCACATTTATGAAAGCTATTTTGAGATAATCCATCCATTTTTGCACTTCAGGTGTCTACCCATTGAAACTTGGTTCAGAAAATCATTAAATTTTCCATTTGCACTTCATTATGACATTCCATATCTTGTTGATGAATTCTGCTGTATTCTGATCCTCATTGGCCAGAATATCTTAATGAGTTTGTTTAGGCGCATTGAAAGTTGAGCCTAACAAGTTATTATACTACCTCATTTGTGAAGTGAAAGTCCGATTTACTAGTGCTAAAACTGTAGTACAGTGTAGGTCTCTATATCAGAGTGCCGTTTCCATGTCAATACATGAATTAAAATCCAATTATTTTCACGCCCACTAGAATTTGCACATCATGGTAAAACTGGTTGGTAAAAGCAGCTAAGGTTTTTTCCTTCTTAAAATGGATTCCCATGAACTCCTGAAAGCGGCCATCCATCCATTTAGGACTTCTGAACTCGTTCATAATTGCTTCTTTGGCTTTAATGTACATCCAATTATCCCCAAACAGGTGGGGCAACACCAGATTTTTAAAAATCTGTTCATACATTTTATGACTTTTACCACTTTCTGGAACTCACCAAATCCAAAAATCGTCATTACTGATAGAAGGAAAAATGCTGAAGTTTTATCATAGTGAAAAATAATTATTTCTGGCGTACTCTAAAATATTTCTGTTACTACTGTAATGAAAGTACTAAACCAGTAACCCTTCCAACAATGGAGGTATTTTTAGGAGTCACCTCCAGAAGTGCTTCAAAGGCCACAGGCATGTTCTTTGTTGGCTGCACTTTACCAACATTAACTTCTTTGTTTTCATCATTGTTCCCTACATTTTCTTCTATCTGTGCATAGTTGCACTTGTGATTTTCTAGGTCATGTAACCACTTTAAATTTGCATTACATCATCCTGAATCCAGCAGAATCACTCTTTATCTTCTTCACAAACAGCTTTCTAAAAAATCAACTCTTTAATTAATTCAGTCCTCTTCTGCTTCATGGAGGTGATTTTTCCATTTAGATCATAAATAACCTTCTTGACCTGCTCTATTTTCTCCTTGGTTTGTTATTCATTCTGCCAGGATATTCAAATCAGATTGATTTTCTGAATCAGGCTTATTTTTGTTCACTGTCTATAGTTTTATCCATAAATCACAAAGTTCAATTTGTGTAAGACATACCACTTATAACATTAACAGACTATTTGGCATGAAAACTCAACTACCCTCTGTAGTGAACACCAATTGTAAGCCTTTTGAGGTTTACTTCATAGGTCCATGGTATACAAAATATCTGTTGATTAAAAAAGTAATGGGTACATTGATAATTGTGTTGAGATTTTGGAATTTGATCTAACCATAGTATATTGACTTTGGCAATATTCCCCTAAAGCCCTACAGTTCTCACTGCTACCCTCATCCCAATTAATGCCTTCATATATATCTATAGCCATCTTAAGACATGACCCTGAAATTCTATAGTCGCATTTCCTCTTTTTCAATTATTAGTATTATCTAACAGATTGATTCTCACTGATCCACCATTGTATATATTTCTAGCCTTTTAGGGACAATCATAAGCATTTAGAAATTCAATATTTAACTATCCCAATTAGCCTTATGCAGCAGATCAGTTATTAATAATTTGCCAACAGATATTTCTGCCAAAACTTTTGATTGTCCAAAATAATCAAGTATAATTTTTTATTAATGATTTAACATTAATATTTATTTGAGGCAAGCTAACCAGGGGATTGACATTACCAAAAGAGAGAAAGAAGAAAGCATTGACATGAAACCTGAGCAGGCTCAACTCCATTGAAAATATTTCTACCTCTGGATTGGGACTCAGATTTTTCTGGTTACATCATGGGTAAGGTTTTCGTGTTTTTAGACCCACTAACCGCCAGTAGTTTCCTTTGGCTGGCACCCAATCAATGTTAAAAGGGCGAGAATTGAAACCACAATCTTCAGGTTGGTAGCCATATGCCCTAACAACTCGCCTTCCACCCATTAATGATCTAAAATTTACTGTGGATTGCTTATAATTTCCGGCCAGTAACTACTTTTCTAGAATTTTCACTTGCCCTAATTTGTAGCATTTTAATTTACTTTTTGATCCTAATTTTGTCCAATCAATTTCTATCCACTTGCCAACTGGATGGCCAGTTCCCCAGAATTAATTCCATTCCCATCAGTCAAATTTGCCTAAATGCTTCTGGAAGATCAGACCCATATATCTGTGTCAGAAGTTACATAGATGGTCTCATCAGATGTGTCCTGAATACCAGTTAGTAAATGCTCCAAAATTGCTACTGACATTGAACAGATGAATATCAAAATACTACCATGGTAAAAAAGACCATCACAAGATGTGCCCAACCTTGGAAGTTGAACGTCAGGCTTCATAAAGCTTAACCCACAGGATATTACCAGACCAGTAGGAAGCCTTAGAAGATTTGGGAGATGGAAGTAAAGTAAACTGAGTATAGGCCAGAGTATAAATTGGTTGGCATTGCACTGGAATAGGGAAGAATGCATAAAAACACCTTTGTATGGATTGACCATCATTGCAAATCTTCCATTGTAGGAAAAACATAGTGAGAATCCCAGGATTTGGCAGTAGTTTAACATTACCAATAAATAAGATATAATAAAAGTCTAAACTCATAGTGAGCTTTACGTTTATTTTTGAGGTATACTGTCTTCATAAATTTTATCCTGGTTTAGTGCCAATTAAACCTGTGTAATCTTGTCAGTTGCAACCAAAATTTGCAACAAATTATATGTAGACAACTACCTAGTTGAGTTCTTCACAACCAATTGTATTAAATCCGCTCAGATTTTTTATAGACATGTACTGGAAACCTTACTCTAGACAATTTGAAGGCTCTTGGACAAAAATAAGACAATGGAAACTATCCCCTAAACTCTAGCACATGAGTTGGTGAACAACTGAATGACAAGGGAACCTTTCCTTTTCTCTCTTTACACATGAGAGCTTGAGAGCTCCAGACAATTAAATAAAAGAAACATCTCTCAAACTCTTCTTAGTAAAACGATAATATAATTTTATTATTGTCTAAATATATGTCATCTGAAAGTGTCTGCTTTTATTACAATAGACAAGTTATTTATATAGGGAATTTGGCGCCCAAATCTTCCATTGGCACCCCAATGGGAACAGCATCCATTTCCAATGAATTCAACCTCTGGATTTATCTGAGCATGATGAATACATTGTCTGCCTAAATAGGATTCTACCGCCAACTAGGTTATGACCTCTTCTGTGTTGAATTTGTAAATATTGTGTCCCAACGACTTTAACAACCATAGCCAATCCACATTTAAAAGAGTAACCTGCTTAGGTAATGGGGGGATCACCCAATAAAAGCAGGTCATGTTACTTTAGGCTAACCTGCAAGTTGCTTCCAATACAAGCGTTGTCAACACTTTCAGCAACTGCTAATAAAAATCTTATTGGCTGACGACCAACTATGATCAATCTGCGCAAGAATATATATTTTTATATCTTAATTAATAATCAAAACACTTTTAAACATTGTTGGGGATCATTCCTGATGGAACATTATTGTCTGTCAGAATCAACATGGTGAAATAAATTAGTATTCTATAGGAAATATGCCCAAACAATAGTTTTAAATTATTAATTAATACATCCGCTATAGATTTTATTATTATAAATTGAACCCTAGAGGATAAAACAGATATTCCATTATAATCTATATTGCTTAATGTTGTGGAAATTGAAAATTTCAACATGTGTTTATATGGCAAAGCACTGGGGCTGTGAGGAAGACCTCCTTGATGGCCTTAAAGGCCTGATGACACTCAAGGGACCATTTGAAGGAGACATTATTCCTCATTAGAGGGTGAAGGGATGCCGCCAGTTGGGCCAGGGCAGGAGAAAATTTCTAAAAAGAAGATGAGTGTGATAAGATAATTCTGAAGCTGTTTCTTGGTGGTTGAAGTTAGCTATGACTGAATGGCCTCCAGTTTACAGGGAAGAACAGTGTATCCATCCTTTAAGACCAAAATCCATTGTAGGTCACCTTTTCGCAGAAGAACTTGCATTTAGTGGGGTTTACTTAAAGGCCCACCTTGTGGATGGCCGCCATCACAGCTTTCAGGTCCTTAACATGTTGTTCCAGGGCAGGAGAATGGATCAATATATCATCAATGAAAGCAACAGTGCAGGAAAATCATAAGTCACCCAATACATTCTTGATGAGATTCTGGAAGGTGGCTGAGGCATTTTCAACTTGAAGGACATCATACTGAACTGGAAGAGTCTTCATCTGGTGCAGATAAAAGTGAGCCACTCCTGTCTACTTGCATCCTGCACCTGATTGAAGGCATTCTCAGATCAAGTTTAGAGAATACTTAAAACTTTGCATAGCCTGCGCAATGAACTGTTTGAAAATATGTTTTATGAGTCAGGTACCATGATATTGTTCAAGTGACTGTAGTTGACACATTGCCACATTGAACCATATAATTTTCAGGCTAAGATCATGTGGAGGCAATGGGGGAGGACTTTTGATGATACAGCCCTTCTCCAAAACTGTCTTTAAGCTATGCCCCAGAGCTTTATTTCCTCCTCAGTATATGGGTATAACAGACAATTAATTTTGACAAGGTCCCTCATCAACAGAAATGACAGATTCTGATTGGAGTGAGGTGGAAGTCTGTAATCCAGGGACATGTCAAAAATGTACCTTTAAGGAGAAAGGAAGGAAAGAAAGTCCTCAGGGAGATACACATATGGGGGTTCAAGGGGAGAGATTGAGCTCTGTGAGAGGCCCTGAGAAGGGTGACAAGTAAAAGATATTCTCCACAGAGCTTATAATTTGGAAAGGAGATGGGTTTGCTGCTCAAGTAAATTCTGACCTGCTTCCAGCACCATAATTCCACTCCCATGATCACAGGTTATAAAAGGTCTTGTTCCGCTGAGAAATAATCACATAGCCCAAAGTCATGAACTGAAAAGTGTACTGGGCGCCAAATAAGTTGACACTTCAAGGGCTCTGACAAGGCGCCTAGTATGGATGAGGCTGCATCCATTTCCAAACCTAGTAGTTGCAATAGACTAAGGCCTATAAAATTTCCCACCACTCATGTATTAGAGGAGATTATACAGTAATTTCACTAGACTCTACGCAAAAGACAATTAGAAAAAAAACAGGCCTGATTTTTTATTAATTATGGCTAGTGAGAGAGCATCTGAGGTAAAGGCATGACCCATGGTGAGGATTGGGTGTATGGCAGGCTAAGGATGTGATGCTCCCCTCAACAGAGATTTGTCTACTTATCCCTCTATATGGGGAGTCAACAATTCACAACTATGCCATCCCCCCTTTGGAGGAGAGGCTGTAAGTCCTGGAGGCCAGCCCCTGCACCTGGATAGGGAACAGTACCCCTTTAGGACAAAGGGGGGTCCCAAGGTCTAAGTGGACCCCCTGTCACATTTGAACGACCTGGAACACATGATAGACAAGCACTAGATGACCGCTCTTCCACCCAAGGTTGTCCTGTTCCCACCTGTTCCCACCTCCTCTACCCTGTTAGGGTTGATAGAGGGGGTTTTCAGAGAGGTAGTGCAAGCCAGGGGCCACGGGAAGGCCCCTGGGACTCCCCACTCTCCTGGAAATTCATGCAAAATTTTTAAAAAACTGTTGCGATGACCACAAGACCCAGTCTGCAAATTCTGGGATGGGGGATCCAGTATGGACTGGCTGTCACAGAAATTAAATTGGGGCATGATTCAGGTTTCAGATCAGGCATCAAATGAATGGTTCCATTTTCCTCAGCCCTACAGGACAGATTTGAGTAGTTTGGATTGTGCAAGCAGCTCAATTTGGGTGGTCAGGTTCTGTATTGGCACTGTTAACCTGAATTTAGCCCAAAAATATGGAAAAATATTAGAAGATTTTTTTTCAAAATTTTCCAAGCTTCTGATCATCACCCACTCCGCTCTTCACCAGCTAACCAGATCCATTGCTAACCCCCAAATGACTAATCCTGTAACACCTCCACAAGCGATAACAATTCCTAAGGCAACAGCCCTGCCCAGGGGCTGTTGTCAGTTCATTTTCTACTCTTTTTGCACTTTGCATAAATAAACCTCAAATACCTTGTTCATCTTGTCATGGCCCCATATGCCATTTATATATATACAAAATTCCGACTATCAATCCAGCAAAGCGTTATGTAGCCCAGACTTTCCTCCCCAATGCTCGTCAACTGGATATAAGGTCAACTGATCCCACCATCTGGAAGCACATCTTAAATTTATTAAATCAATTCTTTCCAGACAATAAATCTGCTTCGCCTGCTGATTACATGCGCCCATTTGGCATGAATTTGGCTGTCCGCCATGCTGTTGGCTCCCTGAAAGCCTCTCTCTGGGTGCTTAGTACCAGAGCTCCTCTGTTTTGTCATTTGTGGAGTTGGGACCCCCATTCAATCTGATTACTAAAGATCTCCTTTGCCTGAGGGGCCTGGAGAGCCCTGTTCAGGGAGAGCTCAGCCTTGACGATCTGCATGAGCCCCCTTTTCACCCTGCTCCTACTGCTGATCATGTGGCAGACCTTGAAAGGTCCCTTGTTGACCCACGATCTTATCTCTTCAAACCCAGAGGCCCACAACTGTGAGCCCTGGAGAAGTTGTCATCCTCCCTGCCTAACCCACCCTTGGGGATTGCCGCTGAAAGACTTGCAGTTTCCCAATTGCAACCATTTGGCTTTCTTTGAGGGCCTTTGGTACATTATTGAACTTTTGTATTACTCACGTTCCCACTAGAGCTCCGTTATCCAAGTCATTTAGAACGCTGTGCCCATGGCATTCTGGGTTCTCACCTGGGTGTTCATGCACACTGATTGGGAGCCCAGTTTAATCTTTATTAGCCAGGTCCATAAAAGAGGCAAGGTTCTGGGATCAAGATGTCATCTGGGCCCACATTATCATGGGGACAAGGAGGCCCAGGAATGAGGAGCTCATGGGGAAGCTGTGAAGCATGGGCAAGCGTAGCTGTTGGTTTCCTGGAGGTGAGGCGTCCTGAGGCCTGTAGCTCGAGATCCCTCTACGTGCTACTTAACAGGTCAACAGTTAGCTGGTCCAATTCTCAGCTTACTGTATAGCATGAATACACAGTAAGCTCACCAATATTTGGTATATGTAAGACTACGCTAAAGAGCTAAACGACCTTCTCTTTATAACAATAGATATAGGGGGTAAGAAGTAAATTATAAGTACAAAAAAGTTATTACTATCTAAAGTACCAGGAGAAATAAGATTATGATGAGGGATAGGCTCATAACACATGTGAGGGTAGAAGTAAATTCAGAGATTTAGAAGCGATGGCACAGTCCAGGTTCAGAGTTGGAGTAATTCAGGATTCATCATTGAGGGATGGATCGAGACCAGTAAAGATAGCACAGTTAAGTGGTTTCCATTATCTGCCATTAGGAAGCCAGTAGAGAGTAAGGTTAAAGGGTGGCATAATGTGGTTAACGAGGAGACTAGAAGAGTTAAACACTGAATGCAACCTCATGCATAATATCAAGATGATATTAAGTCAGCTAAGGCATTCTTTTCTGTATCATTGGTCATTGAGCAATAATGTGGCGATTTATCTGGAATTTGTTGTGTTGTAAACTCTTTGGTTTAATATATGAAATTGCTTAATGCTTTAAATTATGGTATTATTAGTAATTTTGGGTCTTAATCCCAATAAAACATCGCTCAGTAAAAACAATAACCTTGGGCCTTAATCATAAATAGCACTCAATCTTAAGTATAAACTAATATTAATAAAAACATAAAATAAGTAAAATTGTTTATAGTAATAGTAAATTCGAACATTAAAAGTCGAGGCTTTACCCAAACTATGACAATCTCCAACAAATCCCTCTTACTTTGCATCCTAAGCATGGAAGGATCACAGATTGGGCCCACCCATTAAGAGCTTTTGGAGATGAGATGTGGGAAACGCAGTTGGGTTGCAGAATGCAATACCTGGTGGACGTTTTACATGTCCCAACCACTTGTTGAGGGAAAGTGGAGGTTTGAGGTGCAGCAAGGACAGCTACAGCTAGTGCAGATTTATGGAAGGGCTTTCTCCAATAAAGAAGCCCTCAGAGAAGGCAAACTCAAGAGACCCTGGGAGAGTGTCCCAAGATTGGTGGGAAGCAGAGATCAAGTTCATAGTGGCCTGGAAGGCAAAGACTGCAATTTCTTGTTAGAATGGCACTGTGTGAGCTAAAATGGCAAAGGCTTCAATAGGATGCTAGGTTCGTGGACACCTGACCCAAGATGAAGATACAGAGGAGACGCAATGGCATTAACTCCAGGGCCTGTACCGCTGATTTGACCAGGGCAAGTAGTAGAGCAGGGTCCCCCATCTTGGCTGTAGGGCATATCACCTATCTCACCCAGTGACGTGCATCTCCTTCCAAAACAATTGAAAAGGACAAAACTTTGTTGGGCTTTAGTGGGACTGTGCTATTTGAATTATCAGTGAATAATTATGCTTAGAGCTCCTCCAAAGCGTCAGTACTTGGTTGCAACCTTATCAAAGGGGACAGGAGGGACCCCCTTCCCTATCATGTTTACTGCAGGAGTAATGCTGACGGTTAGTGGTTAATAAGCTGGGGCACAATCTTCCAGGGCATGTTTTCAGGCTTAGATGAGAGAAGTGACTGACCAGCAGGAGTAACCAAGTCTCATAGCAAGTGTGGGTTCATAGTTGTATTTAAGCAATTGTTTTTCCTGCACCAGAGAGTAGGATGGAGCGTGCAGAGGTGATTAGTTCGTTATGCTAGCAAATGGCTGATAGAATAAGACTAGACTTCTAGTCTAGTTGTGTGAGAAACCAGTGGAGCGCTTAAAATACCAAAGGCACAGCAATTTGGAAAACTCTGAGGATGGAAGATCTAGCATCTAAATGAGGGTGGTAAAATTTTAACAGCATATCAAAGACCCAAAAGCGAACCAAATGCTGCAAATGGGGCAGATGCAAGTCTCATGGCAGCAATCCTCAGGGGTGAGAGAGGCAGTGATGATGATAACATCTCAGTGTTACACGGTTGCTGGCCTTTGGGTGATGTTTTGATAGCCATTTAATGGGTTGAGGATTTGGTGGCCAGCTGGTGCCTTCCAAGAGGCTGGGTTTTGGATATAAACCCCAAACAGGCGGGGTGAAACAGACCAGAGTGGATTGAGTTCTGGCAGGGGCTAGTAAGGACCCATGTAGTTGACAAGGTTTGGATTCTTGTGCGGGGTTTGCGGGAACAGAGTGTGACTGTAAGCTGTCCATATCAGCGAGGCTTCTGCTCCCCCTGAGAGGGGTGCTCCATATTGTCCAGGTGGATGGTATTATTGGTGGATTGACTAATCAGGTTCTTCCAACCAGCCAAAGATGAGGCTGAGTTGACATGACATTGTGATACATGGCAGTCAGACTGTGCCAAATTAGTGGTGGATTGTCAAGGCAAATACAGAATGGGTGTGTGCACGTCACTTGTGGCAGATGGATTACTGTCATTGGGGACATATTTTTGTAATAGGTCAGTGATTGCCTACTGGGTGGCAGGGTCAATTGAATTGAGGGCCCACTCAATGATCATAGAGACTAGGTATAAGTGGCAGCATGATTTGGTGGATCTGCAAGAATTTTTCCCATTGTGACAAATGGAATATGTGAGAATCTGGGTGAGTTAAAAAAATTTCTTTAAAAATATAAAGTTCAGAGTGAAAAATGAACCAACAAAAAACTCTTTGAGCCCGATATCTTAAGAATGAACAGGAAGATCAGGGAGGGGCTTTGTTTGTTTAGGCCTGAGGGAACCAACAGTACTCCAACTGGCGAAAAAGGTAGTGGGCGGAGGGTAAAAGCTTTGAATTGACTTTTAAAAACTTTGATGCTATTTCAAGATTATTGGGGCTTGTTCAAAATTATAGTTCCAGCCTGGTACCAGTTTGTTTGGGTTAGGCCATCTATGCACCCATTTCTGCCAGAAATTCGTTTTGACAGGTTCAATTAAAAGCGTAGGCTCAGGTGTTTATTAAATAAATAAAATTATTGATCCTTAACCTGTTATTTCATGACGTGTGATCCAAAAAATGGCTTCTACAACCCAATAAAGGAAATTGGACCCCAGGGCTGTTTTGCTCCTTTTCAAGGGTTTTAAATAATGAGACCAGGGGTGGGATGAGTCCCTGGATCCTGCTGATGGCCCTTGGATTGCCTAACCTCTCTACAAACACCTCTATAATCTCTACCAGAGTAAAGGAGGAAGGGAGGGGCAGAGGGGAATCCCTGGGGGCAACCATTAAATTATCACTCATCCGCCACATGATCTAGGCCACTCATCTGATACATAGGGTTTATTTTGGCCTTGTGCCCCTCATACACCTAAAGTGGTGCTGATCATGGACAATGCAAACCTGCTGTGCCTCATGACTTACACTAATACTTATAATCAAGACAACACTTTTAACCTTCATACATTCATCAAACAGAAGAACATCCACACATTCATGCAGTTATTTGAAATAACTATAAGGAACGCAAATAACCAGGCCAAACTGGCCACGTTGATAAATATGTTGGATCCTCATACCCAAGAGTTGGTGATGCCTAAGATTTGTATGCTGACATGTCTTATGCTAATGCCAAAGAAATTATCAATGAGTTTGGAGGGGTGGAACTCATGATAGGTTCAGAAACCACTTTATTTTCATTTTTCTTCAAACCAGGTGAATATGATTTATCCTATGCTGACTGGTTCTTATGTGGCTCAGATGTTGTATGAGGCTAATGTTCTGAGTCAATATAATGCTCAGAATGCTTTTTGCCACACCTGAGAGCCTTACAAGGTATTACATTGGCCATGTTACCCATTTGAATTACAAAAACACTATAATTGAAATGGTGAATAACTTTTACTGCTGCTCCCTCACTTTTGACACACCTAATAATAACTCCTTCTAAAAAGTAAGATAATATTCATTATGTGACATTAGTCAATGACAATGATAAGGGGAAAGTCATGGAGGAATATAAATGAATGTTATACTTATGCCACAAGGTGATAATCTTATTTAATAAATCAAAGAATATAGAGCGCTGCCTTGCTGATGTGTGGTTATCAAGATTTCATAAGATATTGCATTGAATTCACCTCAAGTAATAAAGAAAATAATGTTAGCTACGTTTTAATAGACATTGTATATAATGGAATCACCAATCATCCAGAGTCCAGCTGACACACAGGATATTGACTTGAAGAAGCCTAATGAGTTTCTTATGGAGACAATTCTTTGGCTAAAAAACTACAGCGCATATTCCATATAATAGCATCAACCACGCTGATTTATTTTTGATGATCATGAGGATCAATTCTTAGGCATGCAATATACTTGTTAATGATGCGTATACTGCACATCTGAAGCTCTGGAGGCAAGATGATGATTAATTTCCATCCTGCCAGAGCTCAAAGCTCAACCCCTTTTGGTTGTTCGCCTTAGGAACAAGGGGAGGCACTGTCACGATATGTTATAATTTTTTGGCGCCTTGAATTTGCCTAGTCAAATTTTAGAATCCAATGGGATTCCGCTGCAACCTGGATGGAGCCTTACTATGAAACCTGGCCATCAAGATCTTGTGGGAATGGATATTAAATCAATACTAACTGATGGTTTCTATGTTAAAAGCTTTCCCCACTCCTCTGATCCAAAAAGGGATCCCATTGCTGCATTTGGTGAATTTATTACATAAGGGAGAATACAAGGTGTTTTTGGCAAATACCTATTATTTATCAATCCAGGTGAAAAGGCATCAAAATTTTCTTTTGTTTATATGCTGCCAGTAGCTAATGTAATAAATAGAGACAATAGTCAGAAATCACATATCAGCCTTTTGGGCCGGGCTTATCAATAGCCTAATCTAACCCACAATCAAGTTTTTCTATAATGTTTGGTAAAATAAGGAAAAAAGATGTGAATGGTTTGACCAACCATAAAACTATATAGTTTTCTATATACTTAATTTTATATTTCAATAATACATAGATAAAGGGTTAGATTAGTACGTTATTCTAAAGTTTTTATATGGGATTGAGTACAATGTATTACCTAACCACGAGGACCACTCCTTTATTTAGTTTCCAAAGTTGTGTTTTTTATTACTGATAAACTGTCCTAAATGTCTTTGATCATGAAGGATAATCAAATAACTAATTCTTGTCAGTGTAACTTTCAATTCCTTATTCTATTGATTACCATGTCCTTCAGGCCTGGTTTTCATATCCTCTTTTTCATATTATCAATTATTTGCCCCCACACCGGAATTCTCATTTGTATATTAGGTTTTTATTACATTCTTAAGCCATACTCCAGTGTTTCAACTATAATTGACTGAGTACTTTTCCGTGTAAATGACCTGATCCCTAGTCTCTTACTCCCTGATCTACTATCAGCTTATGCAACTATTCTCTATTCTCAAGGCTGCTTAGTTGACCCAATGAGAGCCCCGGGAGTGAGAGATTATATTTAAGAGGAACTAACCATTTAAAAGAAAATCTCCTTTTTACTAGCTCTATAAGTCTAATATATGAAGAACAATAACCTTCTGCATATGAGCCACCATGAGTAATCAATACTATGGTGTCCTTATTTTTTTAGGAAAAACTTATGTGATTGTTTCAAAATTAATCACTGTTTTCTCAGGTATCTGTCTTTGCACAGCTTGTTGTTAACTAGTATGTGTTTACCTGTGCCCTTGTAATATGATACCTAAGCGCTGATTGCAACAAATGCGATTATGGTTTTTGTCTCATAGCTCCATGTTCTTGTGCAGATCCTGATTTTACCAAATTTAAAGTTTATTGGCTTTTTACCATATTTATCTTAAAAGGACAAACTATTATTATAATTTTATACTTGAACAGAATACCAAACTTAATTGCCGGTAACATCCCTTTTTGGCCTCTCATGGGTTCAAGTTGCTTTTTTTAATTTTGTGTATAGTGTTGACAAAAGTCCAGGGATTAATTAACCCACAATAAATGATATGCAGACAAACGTATTACTTTCTAAAATTACATCAGTTTTATGGACAGTTACCTAGTTAATTAATCCTAACTCTTTAGTCAATTACTGGAAGGAACTGTCCATTACATTCCATATAATCTCATACCTTTTGGTCCATTTGGTAAGGTACAAATGAGGTGCCTACCAAACTGCTTTTGCCTACTCGGTACCAGCATCCAATTACTATTCTCATGATCATATTTTCATTGGTGTATATGTTGCTGGAATTTATTGGAAGGTGATTGAAAGGTTGCCAGTTCTAACTAACAAGGATGTACCTTCAATTTAAGTAAACCTACACAGCCATACTTGGAGGTGATGGATTGAAAGAAATCTATGAGTTTTTGAAAAATGTTCATTTTCAGGTTTGATTAACCAAGGCAACTGGAGAGACATTAACATTTGTGGATCAATAAGCGCGAATTTTAAAAAATTATTGTATAAACATTCCACCTGGATTAGGACTCCTCTAGACAAACAAGAAACTCTGCCTGAAACTCTTGATGAATGTATTCAATAGAATCGCCAATCATCTAGTCATAATGAAGCTAAGGCACAGAACGGTCAGCGCTCCTGGAGAATCTCCAAAGAAAGAAAACTGTGGATAAATATGCGCATCTATTTCGCCTCCTGCAATTGTCACTAATATAATCTACACAATTACTGCGGATTTCAGCAAAATTTACACCATGACCTACTCTCAGCCATG
The DNA here is from genome assembly GCA_022478985.1 of Massospora cicadina. Lineage (NCBI taxonomy): Eukaryota > Fungi > Entomophthoromycota > Entomophthoromycetes > Entomophthorales > Entomophthoraceae > Massospora > Massospora cicadina. The sequence goes on from JAKSZP010018657.1 coordinate 59,123, forward strand.
GAGGCGACGCGCCTAGCATAGAACCTGTAGGAGAATATAGGATGCGTTTTGGATGTAGAGCTCCAGCTTAAGATTGCAAAATAATATTTGACCTAATGTATTCCATGTGATACAAGAACTAAAAGGGATGGACTATCACCACTGAGAGTCTAGGCACTTTTATGTTACTAAGATTTCCAAGATAGGAGCTGTAGTCCCAGAAGAAGGTGCAATTACTAAAGTAGCCAAATCTGAGACTCAATCAAGAGTTGGCCTGAGAAGCTTGCACCCTAGTATCTGGTTGCAATACCTATGCTGATAAGGAAACATTGACCAATAATCCTATTTACTCTTATAACTTAAGATAGTCAATAATGATAACCAAGAAGAGGAAGTAAATGCCTCAATGATACTGGGGCTGTTTAAATTGGGTTTGATTACCTTAAATAATCGCCACCAACCCTATTACTCCTAATGCCAAATAGACCTCGCCTTTACTCTTGCCCTGCTATCTAAGTTCTTTAGCAGTTTCAATCTTAATCCACCAGCAGATATACCGCAAGCAATTTTGACCTAACATTAATATTTTATTCAGTATAATTCATAAAATCCTAAGTTTTGGCGGATTGAACATTATCCGCTCACCCAATCCCTTGAACCAGTTCTGTTCCCTCAATTAATGATTATAAAAATTATTCAGTTAAATTTTTTCAAGCATTGCTAGTCAACTAAACCCATGTAAATGATACTGAGACTGACCAGTTTACACCAAGACGCACCAGACCATGTACAAAGCAGAGTTATGTTTCAGATAGCTTAATCCATATTTACTAGCAGACCATAAGTAGGAAACTCTAGAAGGTTCTGGGCTGGGGAGTAGGTTGGATGACCAGAGGTCCAGGTATAAAAAGGGTAGGGCCATAAAAAATATACGCAGAAATGCACATTCTGAAGAAGTATCATCGATGATGGATCTCCAAGCTGACAGTACCTACCAAGAATATGGCAGATTTTTTAAATTTACTTTCAATAAAGGTTTATATTTTATCAAGGTTAACGGTTGTTTGGAGGTATGTTGTCTTAACACAGTTGTACTATTTGAGTGCAAACATACCTGTACCTATATTTCCTAGTTGCAGTCAAAAATTGCAACAGCTGGTGCTCACTACAGGAGGCTTTTTAATGAAACTAAAGAGCAACCCAAAGAACGCAACACCATTAGTCAGGACCCCAACCGCTTTGACATCATCTTCAGGGACAAGTATCCTCCCAACCTATAAGACAGGATTGCCCCTGTGACCAATCCAACTCAGCAGTTCAGATGAGAAAACTGAAATTCCCACCATGGAGCACGTCCCCATAGGACCACCGGCCTCTCAATCAGTAAATAGACTGGCCAGCGTACCCCCAAACACATTGAAAAAGTCATGGAATGGCTCCTCTATAGATGCAATCTCCACGCTAAAGCCCTCAACAAAGTGCACTTGGGGATGTTACAAAACTACCAAAAACAAGGCTACCTCTATGCAAACTATTTTTTATTCTAGAGATGACGATGTTCTCCGAGAATAAGAAGCTCTCTACCCAGGTGCAAATACTGAAATTATCGCGCAATACATAACCCTTCAATATACAAACCTATGTGCATTTTCGCCCAGCAATACATTGAGATTGGTGGATTGGTCAAGTTCATATAAGATCAACGTAAGGACAACAAGCTTCTAGTGGATTGATCAGAAGCACCTTACAAAAATTATACATGGTCATCTTACACACCCACAGTCATGCAGGCGAAGCACATTGTCATGTGGATTAAATGTGGACCATATTAATGCCAAGCTGGTTGCAGTGATGGGCCACATTGGTGAGGTGCTAGATCAGCGCGGGGCAGCTTCTCAATGGATCGCCAATGTGACCCATCACTGCGGTCAGGTCAAGAATTATAATGAAGGCAAAGGTGGAACGGCACGTTGCAGTGGAAGACGTCAATTAAGAGGCTCACACCAAGACTGGCCAAACCATCTTGCAGCTGGTGGAAGAGCTAGAACCACAACTCATTAGTCTTTCAGGAGTAATGGTTGACCATTTAAATATGATTGGTGTCCTTGAGGATAGAACCCATTTTGTCCATAACAAAATTAGCAAACTTAATGAGAGCCTGACTAACGCTGAACAGTTTTCCACTCAACTGCATGAGTTACCAAATCAACAAATGATATGGTTAAAGCAAAGGGTCAGAGGATCACGCATCTCTCTGATGAGAACACCAATCTAAATTTTGGCTCTCCATGACAGAATTGAAAACTATGGAGCTCAAGCTATCCTTGAAGGATGAGCGTCAATTTTTTCAAATTGGATTAGTTTTAAAAAGATATTAGAGGAGAGCTCTGTAAATGCTGATGGGGCCCTCCCACCTGGAAGTCAAATGTTCTGTTCACAGATGCTCATGAGTCTAAACCAAAATTCTCTGAAACTGAAAGCAATGAAACATCCTTTGAGTGAAACATTCTGGCAGTTTTGACCTCCATACCCAAACTCAACAAATCCACCTAATTTGCTATCCCAGAAACTCCCCCTTGCACTGCTCCCACTGTTCCATACAGCCATGATGAAACATCCATTTGATTAAGCCCAACGCTTGCTCATCCTCCTCGAGCTGATCAAACTTTGACTCAAGAGTCAATAGGCCTGACATACCAACTGCGCTGCAAAACCTCAACTGAGCATCCAAAGATGCTGGAGGTTTCAAGGCCAAACCTGTCAATCTGCCATAGTTCAACAAGAGTAAAAACATATACCTTCTTGTCATTATATGAAATTATCATGGATGGTGCAAGTGATAAGTTTATACTGGCAACGCACATGAACTCACTGGACCCAGATAGTTAGGGATTGGTCATTTCCAAGATCAGAGAAACTGGGCTGTCCTACTGTAATGTAAAGAACATTATCATAAAGGACTTTGGCAGAGCGGAGATGATGACAACCAGAAAGGTCGACTTCCTCAACTTTTCCTATAAAACATGAACAGATCCTCGAGTTTGCTGAACGCTTCTACCTAGAGGCCCAGGAGCTATATGGTTCAAATGTTCTGAACAATCATGACGCATAAATTTCCCTAAAATATGAATGTAAACCATAAAAGGAGTTGTACAAATCATGCTTCCCATGTTGAATGGTAAGTACAGCATATTGCAGATGGTGAATTATCTTAGCAGCTGTTCTACAACCTCAGTGCTCCTAATAAAGGGTACCATACTAATCAAGAGAATAAGAGTAAGTCCTTCCAGCAGGTTGTTGAAGAGAGCTGACCCCCTACCATCAGACCAAGTTGAACTGACATCCACCAGATTACGTGCCACCAATGTGAGGTATAGGACACTACACCAACCAATGCACTTCAAGGGTCCCAAACTCAAGGTACATCATGTAGGAGCAGTGGATACTGAAGAACTTCGAAAAGAAAAGGTGGTGTTGAAACAGGATATTTTACTTCTGCTTAGATTCCAACATATGATTAATTCTAATCTTAGCACCTTGATTTTTCATCCATTATTGCTGATGAAATACTAGCGGTCACCACCCACTCATGATGAAGAAACACTATAGTCCAGGCAGCCGCAGTAATATCCAAACCTTATGCACAGCAGTTGGAGAAGTACAACTTGCCAGTTGCTTCTAGTGACATGACTAAATACGAAGGTAATGTGGCCATCCCCTTGGAGAGTTGAAGAAGACTAGCCCCGTTCTCTGCAGTGACTTACAATTCTACCTGGGTCAGGCTAATGATCTTGGTGTACACCTAATAAACACTTCTGATTCTTAAGTTTCTGAGTGCACATACATTGATATTTGTGTGTGCAAGATCCAGGTCAGGGCTATAGTAGACAATGGAGCACCTATCTACATTTTGTTGACTGGAAATTTTACACAAAAACTATGTCATGTCACCAGCTATTATTTTGTAAATGAATATGGAAGTAAAGTAAAACATTCAAAAAACTCATATAATTTTTTATTTATACTGAATAAAATATAAAACTTTGGACATATTTTTTATGACATTAAATTTTTTGTTTAGATATTGTTGACCAATGATGAGTTAACTTGTCACCTTTCAACAATGTGTTAATATTGCATCACCTAAATTAGTCAAGAAATTGGGATTATTGCGAAATATTGACTACTGCAAAGGATATGGGATGGTGGGACCCAACTTGACTACCTCATTAAAGGACTACAGAGAAATGCCATTAAGATTTGGATTTAATGTTGTGGCCACACCTACAATTATTCTCCCAAACACTCATTACAATATCTGCATTGGAGCTTTATTCATGAGGACGTATGAAATCAAAACAAATTTTGATGAAAATAGTCTGACAAAGGAGCTAGTTAGGGTAAGCTGGGCCTTCTCATGGCGCAACTGGGGAAAGCCCATGGATACATAGGTCATTAGCTAACACCAGAACCCAGAGAGGCGCTTTGGTCAGGTCCTAAAGTGGCCTGAAAGAAGTGCGGGATGGTTGTGATGACTATGTCGACCTGTTATTGCAGATGTATGCCACTCCTGAGGGGAGAATATGGGCAGTAAGGGGGGGGGTATGGTCAGGCATGGAGTCTGTCAAATGGCCTCACCACAAGCTTGGTTCATGGGTTTGGACCCCAGGACAAGGGAGGGGAAATCCTGGTTGGCTGCGCTTCAGTGTACCTGCATAAAATAAATGCCACGGTTTGCTAAGTTGGCCTGAAGCTCAGCTAGCTGACAGTTCAGTCAGCATGAGTCATCTGGTAGAGAAACAGATCATGAAAGAAAACAAGGCAGATCCAAAAGGACTCCAAGGCTTCCTGGACAAAAAGGGGCTGGAGAGCATAACTCTACTAGTAAAGCAGGTGATAAAGGGGAGTGCTTCACCTTCTTCCCCTCAGGGGCTTTAAACCTGGGGGTCATCAGGTCTTGTCTCCTGAAAGGGGAAAGAGAGGCATATCACCTGTCCTGGCTGGTGCTGACGAGCTGCCCAATACTTAAACAAGGCAGGCATATGTCAGTTTAGGGGCAGTGTGACAAACGGGATTGATCCATTCATTGCATTTTAACTTGGATTCGGATTTTCTGAATTCTGAGTCAAAATTATTTAAAAGATTTTAGATTTGATAGTCGGGTTTGGGCGCTGGGCTGTACCTCGCCTGTGCCATTCTTTAGAATTGCAAGAGCTTAAATAATGGTGTAGGAGAGGCTCCCTGGGAAAGGCGACCTTAAAGGTTGAGCCCACGCAATTCCAAACTTAGTTTGGAATTCTCGCTTCAGGAGTTTTTGCCCAAAGCAGGGCTACTCCTGTGGCTCTAAGGCCACCCTTACCTTGTCTTATGGTGGGCTGAAACGCATCAAGCTTTTGTTGCATGAATGAAAACTTGGGATTTTGGGGCTTGATCTCCCCTAGTCATCCTGTATTTTTAATGATGTGCTCATGGCGCCTAAATTATTGGGATCTGCTCTAAACTGGGTTTTTTATTCAATAATAAACAAATAAGGTTAATTCTGGGGCTCACTACCTCACTTGAACCATTTTGTCTTTTTCCTCTCTTTGAGTTTTCCTTAATCTGAGGTTTAGTTGGTTAGTTGCAGGAGGCACTAATACTTACCTCAAGAGTCCAACCTTGCATTGGACATTCATTTGACATCAAAGATCAGTGTCAAAATGAAGACCAGGTGGCAATTAAAACTGGGGTTTCTCAACTGTAATAGTTAGTATGAGCTACACCTAATTGCAGTCAGGACCACATTTGGTGCTTAGGTTTACGCAGCCCTAGTGTGATGGGGACAGTACCCCAGGCCTTCATCCCACAAAGTTGCCTGCACTAGGAGCCCCTTGGGTTTTTTAAAGCTAAAAAATATTTCCAATGAACTTGCCTGTGTTGGGAATGATGATGCCTTTTCTGCTAATAACCTCGATACAATCATGGACATGGTTGGTCCCATCATGACAAAAACACGTGACATTGATATTTCTGTGACTTCCCTTATTGTCACAAAGGAGAAGATCAATTCAAAATGTATGAATGATGTAACGCCTCACCATCAACCATCAGATTGTCTACTAAACGAGTTTCCGTCCTTTTGCAATATTCCACCTGGCCATAAAAAGTTGAAGGATTGATTAATAACCTCAACATTTACAGATGAACCAACCAATCTTCCTAATTCCCATTGGCCTAAACTCACTTTAAAAATTATTAATTCCACTAACAATTTATGTTCCCCATTGTAGCAGTAAGTTTCGCCGCTATAACATCAGGAGATGATATCAATTCACTAAATTGGAAGAATCCATACCCTCTGACATATTCCAAACAATGCAAATTGTTAAATTCAACTTTAACGGTGGAAATAATTGCCCACCAACAATTCACATCAAAAAAATTTGTCACTTATTCATCACTTATACTTATACCCAAAGCCCTGGATGGTTTAATATTCAAATTGGACTCACTTTTGGTTTTGGTGTTATTTGCACCTTCTTCTAGCCCAAACTCAGCTAGCCTCATTATATATAATGTTTTAGATCCCAAAAATGTGTTTCACTGTTGTGAGATGATTTTGGAACCTGGCTTGGCCCTGTTTGTATCTGGAATAAATCAAAAATAATGTGAAGGCTTTGATAACTTTTTGTTTAAGGTGGTTGTGGATCTACCTCCTCAACAACCTCTGCAATATTGAATAAATCAACACCAAGCCATACCTGATTGAACAAAGATGTCACCTTAGGTCAAGTCTTGGTCGGAGCTCTGTTGGGATTGACCTAATTTTGGGTAGTCTTGACCTGTGGTTTCCCCATTAAGCACAATTGCTTTTAAGCTATATTTACATTTACATACTATTAATGTATTAATCCACCTGTGCGATGTGCACCATTGATTCCAATCCTATTTACTCCTTTGTGCATCTCATCAATGATTTCATATCAAAAGGCATCTAAAATTATTTCATTTCATTCCTAGTATCACAAACAAGTTGTATAACTTACAAAAAAATAAATTTTTCCCGCCTAGGCATAATTAGTATTTTGAGATTGGTACAAGTTTAACAAAGTTGATATCTCATTTATTATCAATCTTATCAGATCTGATATTATATAATATCATTTATCTGATAGAAAAGATCATAACAATTATTTGATATGAAGATCTTACTATAACTGGCGCATCAAGTCATTCACTTGTGTGCCAGCTCTCATCACTTTTGCTGAGCATAAACTTGCTCAATATGTTGAGGCAATGGACACCGCTGGCCTTATAAACGAAGAAAAGCCACAACTATACCCCCTTATGACCCATGTCGCTGATGCTCCCACTCCAATGCTGTCCGCCATGGTCCACCAGCTAAAGTGGGTGACAAACAAAAGGTTTCCCAAAGCTTTCCTCCTTCTGATATGGCTTCCTAGGCTGTTAGCTGAGGTGCCATATAAAGAATTTTTTATTTTTAATAATACCTTTGTTTGGCCCATTTTAAATAAATATGCGTGGCGGCTCCCCCTTTTGGGTTGGGCACCACTAGTGCTAAAAAATCTTACTATAATATAAATTTACAAGTATTTTGAATAATAAAAAACTTTCCTTGCAGTATCAATTACTCTTTGAAGTTCAATTGCATATTTATTTTGGATTTCTGTGAAAATTTCAAAAAATTTTATATTTAGCCCGTGGGAACCTCTGAACCATAGCCAACGGTTAAGTTCCAACTATAGGAATTTATTTGGACCTCTGAACCTGTAATAAAGGTTAAGTCCTAATTTGTTTATATACAGAAGTTCAGTGCGAAATCCAGAACTATCTAACCATGTTTTTGAGCTTTTAATAACCCAACTCATTGTTATCATATTCAGTGAAAAATCTGACAGTTATTTTTCCATGTTTTCAAAACGTGCTACCTTTTATAAAGTAGTCAGAAATTTTAAAATTGGGCAACAGAAACTAATATCTGAAGAGAGCTTCTTGCCCGACCATCTAGTACTAAAAAAAAGAGAGCTTCTTGCCCTAGGCCATCTATCCTACTCCATGGTTTTGAGGATGAGTAATGGCATTGTTATATGACTCAGTTCTTTATGCAAACTTAGGAGGTTACTTTCTACCCTGCCAGGAAGCTTCCACCCAATGAGAACTCACAACTAGGAAGTCTAAATCAGCTGAACTTAAAATTACACAAGGAGAAGCCTCATCTATTACATTGCAAAGAAGAAAGTACTGAGTTTAGCCTTGTGTTTAGAGCTTGAGAACTCATAAATTAGATGCGTGTGGCCATTCTCCTAAAATTCCAGTTCAAAAAGACTATGGTTAGCCTCAGGTTGTTCATTCTTTCCTTAAATTGAAGATCTATAGGAAACTTGAAAATGTACATTAAATTTATGTTTTTTGCATCAATTTTTTTTCTCCAAATCTTTGGTGATCTCCCTAATCCTACTAGTGCTTAAAGCTAGAGGTGAGCTCTGTCCCTGGATAGGCTTCTGCAAATTAAATAAAGTAATAGATTATGATTCTTACAATATGACACTCTTTGTGAACATAATGCGAATGATCTCAGGAACCACCTTAATACTAAGTTGGATTTGGTAAAGGCTTTCCATTAAGTATTAGTACACCTTGTTCACTTGAGGTTTACAGTATTCAAACGCCATATGGGAGATTTTGAGTATGGAGTGATGTCATTTGTTCTTAAAAACACCCTGCAGTGTTCCAATGCTTAATAAACCATGTACTTAGAGATATTAAGATGCAGCTGTATTACGTAAATGGGCAATACACTAATGTTTTCAAAGTCTAACGCTTAGTACATAAAAAGTTTAAATCTATCCTAAAATCCCTCTATGAGGTGGGACTCAAATTAAAACCCTCAAGATGCAAGTTCCACAAGTCATCTGCAACGTATTATGATATGTGGGCTTTGAAGGAGGGTTAGTGCTATGTAGAGAAAGAGTTAGACACTAATGATTAGAAGGCGCTGAACAATCAGGCATGCTTTTAAGCTTTCTAGGAATAATTTTTAAAAGTGAATCTATAGGGATCATTGCAATGGCTGTATCTCTTAATCGGTTAATTAAGATTGTGCCTTTCTGTTATGGCTCTGTTAAGGAGAAGGCCTTTAAAGTAATATGAAATAACTTAATTGAAGTTTAGTATTGGCCCATGCTACCCAGAGAACCCGTTTTATCTGGATTTAATGCATCCAATTGTGCAAACAGTGCTGTCTTTATTCAACATGGGGAGAACGGCATAGAACATCTTATCTGCTATTATAGTCAAATGATGTAACCCATGGAGACTAACTTCTCTATATTTGACAAGGGGTTATTGGCAATAGTGGCTTCTCTTCAAGAGTGTCAACACCACCTTTTTGTACATGAGTTGGCCCATCACAGTTTTACACATTATAAAGCATTTAAGTTCTACTAAAAGCTGCAACCTTGAACCAGAGACTTAAGCTTGTGGCACATGTCATATCTAAATTTGGTTTCAGGATTATATACTAAAGAATACAGTAAAACGTGCTTTCTGACATTTTGAGTCAAGTCCTCATATTAGCCTATACACATAAGTACTAGTTAACTTCAACTCCAACACCATATTGCCTCCCAACGTTTTGCGCTACTGAGAGGTGGTGCTAAAGCAATTGATGGAATAATTGGAGCTTCCCATAGAAGCACCAAGTTTTAGCGGCTGGCTTAGAAGGAGCTGATAATTGAACCTCAGCCAGGTTTAAAGATTTAGTAGTGAGGCGTAGATAGTTTTATAAATGACCACATTATACATCTCAGTGTAGATTAAGCTCAAATCTATTTTTAGACTGGTGTATTTAATTTCCAGCTTAAAATTGAGCTTTTGAAGATTGTTAATTAACAGTCTATTGCTTGATAATGGTTAATGACTAAAAAATTACTAAAAATTACCAAAAATCCTGATGATTAGTTATAATTTGATTTAATCAGGGTTTGTCCCTGACAATGTTAATAGGAAATTATATTCTGTCTAAATAGCTGATATTCACTTCCTACTTTGAATCATTCAGCCTGAGGTGCTAGATAATTAGGGTCGTTTTTATAGAGAGCTAAAAGCGTTTTTAACGCTTGTTCTAGTGGTAGTTTGAAGGAGTAACAATCAACGCAGACCCTAAGAAATTGGTGTTTGGGTTCTAAAACTAAAGGATGGCGCTAAACTATGAAGTTTGCCCTACAGGGAGTTGACTAAGGCGATGGAACACGCTATGTTTGGAAGTTTTTCTTAAGACATAAAGTTTGTGAAAGATAATCACGTAATTTCCACTGAGCCATCTGAAAAGTTGTGCAACTTTCACCCTGATTACCCCTAGTATTTTCTAATAAAGATCAGATTTCAGCTGTTAAATCTAATTTTTTTTTAATTCTAAATTGAAGAGTTAAATGGAATAAAATTTTCTATATGATTTCTCAAACCATAGTAATAGTATAACTGAGTTGGTTTGAAGAAACTCATAAATAAGATCAACTGACTAGTTGTCTTTATACAACTAGTATCCTTTTATTACTACAACAAACCCAAGCCTGTGCAGTAAGCTTACCATGGTAGTTTTCAATGGTGCTCACTACAGGGGTAGTTGAGTCTGCTGAAGTATTATACCATGTCCTCCATCCAGGATGAATTCTAGCAATTATGGAAGGAGTTGGAAGGTTAACTGATCACCCTAATGTCAGAAGATCAAGCCAATTTAACTTAAGTAAAACAAATTATCAAGCTGGAAGAAGAAACCAACCTTTTTGCAAAAGTCATTGATGAACTATTTTTAAAAATCTCCAAATTAGAGAAGAAACATAATAAAGTTCTTTAGGACCAGCAATGTTTAATGTCACATATGAAGCAGAAGCTGAACGATATTGTTATTATGGGAGAAGCATGGACAAATCATAAAATAAGTACAAGATATAAAAAATGTACTTGTGCTCAGGCAGAAACTGAATTGAGTGACCATGATTTATATGAGGAATAAAATAATGTGGAGATCATATAGCCCAGGACCATCTAGTGCTAAAAAAGAGATCATACAGCCTACCTAGGGTATGCCAAGTGTTTTTGCCGCCATTTTTTTGCAATGACCCTGGATAACACAACTGGCGCTAAATGGCTGGCCACAATACTTGTTTTGCGATCAAGCCTTCAGTAAACGAAGCTATCATTCTACACTGAAATTGCTAATGTCCCATTAGGTAATGCTCCAGCCTTCTTCATATTACTTAAAATGACTATGTTCTGATGCAATGATTGCCAAAAAGATGTTATGGTGATCATTTGCTTGGATACTGATTGCCAGAATTTGGTGTCACCTTACTTAAAGTGGGAGAACTGGTCATATAACAATGTGAAGAACGCAGTTATGAAGGATTTTAGTGGCCAAAAACAAATGGCTGGCCAAAAGCCAGAGTTCATGTGGATACATTTTTGGAAAGATGAAACCATGGGAGCGTTTGCTGATTGTTTTTATCAAAATTCACAAATCATAACTGTACTAACGCTATAAGCGATTTTGATACTCACATTGCAATGAAAGCAGCGCTTAAAGTTTTCAAGATTTACATCAATCTATGGTGTTAACGTTTATTAACAACTCTACCACCTTTTAATTAGTGACTTAGCTTAAGCTATTGTCTTCAAATTTTGATGCACCAAATTAAAGGTTTAACCCAACCAGACTTTAACACAATCTTGGCAGAGAACCCTGAACTGAAAAAGCCTTTTTAGATGGGGAAATCCGTGAAGGACTAAAATAGTTTAAAAATAAGTTGCGCCTTACTTGCATAAGATATGGAGATATAGGTCATTATGCTGCTCAATACAGGAGCAAGAATTTGGAGGACCAGGTAACTTTATCCAAGTTAAATAAAAGGATGTCAATAAGGAGTCAGGGTAAGTCCTACAGTCGTGATGAGTGACTTTGAATCTACAGGTTGCTTAGTTCCATAAAATAATCTCCAGAAAATTGGCATCTCTAAACTGTCACTGATGAACTTGTTTACAATTCTTCTCATCAGGATATGGATCCAAATGTCGATGTAATAACTCAGGCAAAAGTGAAGATAACCAAACTTGAGATTATATCAGAGGCTGCTCAACCCTATGCTTGTCAATCATTAAAAAAGGCCTGAAGTGCTTATGAAGAGGACAAATAGCTAAAAACAAAATTATATGAAGTTATGTGTTACTTCCTTAAGCTACTGTCAAGGAATCACTTCCTGATATATCCGCTATATTTATTCATAATCTGAATTTGGCAACAAATGCTACTAAAAATTTAGTAAAAAATATTTTTCAATACTCTCGTTTTACCTGTGACAGTATTTTGATCTATTTGAGTAGAAGTGTGGGAGTTATCAATAGTGGTGCAAATCAATATCATCTCTACTAAAATTGGTTATTGTCTGAAAATTTTGCCGGATAAAGCACATCAAAAGTAGTATAGAAAGCTGACCTAAACCTACTACTATATGTGGGACTTATAGTGCCTAACCATTTTTTTAGATCCCAGGTTATGTCTGAGCCAGTGATTAGCTTACCTACTCAAAATTAAGATATTCTCATCTGCACTGAATTCATGAAAAGGTATGTAGTAAAGTGTGACTTTGACTCGGGTTGGGACCATCTAGTACTAAAAAAAAGTGTGACTTTGAGGAAAATACTTTGATGATCTTGGGTCAGACGCTGCTGTTGATTTACCATTAGAAGGGTGATGCTCCCCTTATCAGGAAAAATAACTTTATAAACTTGATTTATAAAGATGGCATCATACCTGTCAGTTTATAAACTAGTTGGAAAAAAGAACCAGCCATTATTAAAACACGTGAGCAAGGATAGAGGGATTTAATCCAAGTAAAAAGGGAATGGCCATTATTCCTGGGATGTAGAAAAGTGTTCAATACTGGACTGACAATGGAAATCTCAGCGCAACTATATGTTGAGATTGAGGCTCCTTGGTGAAGATTAAGAATTGAATCTTAGATAGCACCAGGGACTCTAATTCCTGGTCATGGCGAATTTTGTATAATACAAGACATCTAGGAAAATTTCTATCAAAATTAAGAAAAATTAAGTAGTTGCATTTTCTCAGATGATTCTAATAGTTAGGCTCCATTCATTTCACAAATTTGGGGATATAACTGAAATGGGATTGTCAGGAGGATCTTGTGAGGTATTCATACATGATTGCATGGGAACAATTAATTTGACTATCAGAAGTATAACAAACCGAAGTAATAGCTTTATTAAAACAATACTGAATTATTTTTTGTGCAAGACAATCACAATTAAGGGTGTGTAGAAAACGTATTACACCAAATTGTAACCTGAGAAACTAAACCAATCAGAATGAGGCCTATTTGGAGATCAAGAACAGGTGAGGCAGTGATTGCTGAGAAGTAGAAAAGTTGTTGAAGCACATGTTGCCCACCATCATCTATTCTGTGGGCTAGGCTAATATTGATTGTCAAGAAGAAGGATGGGTCAAGAAGAGTTATAATCGACTATTGCCATCTCATTAAATCAAAAAATAAGTATTCTTATCCTTTGCTGAGAATCAATGATGCACTGGATCAGTTAGGCAGGGCAAAATCCTTTTCTTATGATGGACCTAATCTCATGATATTGGCAGATCAATATGCCACCTGATGACCAGGAGAAGTGTGGCATAATATTAGCACTGGGGCTTTAACATCCTATAAGGATGCCTCAAGGCTTATGTAACTTACCTGTAATTTTTAAATGGGCTATGGATACTCTGTTGTCCAACCACAAGTTATCCATTGTTTTAGTCTATTTAGAAAACATCAATGTAACTAGTCAAATGTTCATGGATCACTTGCATCACTTAAAGGAATTATCTAATAAATGGTCTCCGCCAATCTCAAATTAAGCCTCAAAAATGTCACTTCCATAAGGAAGAGTTATAGCATTTGGACTTCATTATAAATGCAGGCAAAGTGCAACTTCAAAAACTAAAGGTTGAGGCCAATGAGCGGATGCATCTCCATTGAGCGTTCAAGATGTCCAATTCTTCTTGTTAATGGTCAGTTATTATTGCTGATTCATTAAAGAGTTTATAAAAACAGTGGATCCATTATTTTATCTGCTTAAAGATTTGAAAAATGGAGTTGACTGGAATGAGATGACGCAAGTTGAATTTGATGGGTTACATAAATACTTGACGTTAAGTCCATTACTCAATATCAGAACTTGACCAGCATTTATTAAACTATTAATGAATCACTTGTGGTGATAGTGTAGTACTTGGTAAAGTTAATGAACAAGAGGAAGAGCACTCGATTGCTTATGTCAGCTGCACCTTAACAAATGCTGAAAGAAAATATACAGTAACCAAGCATACATGCCTTGCAGTTTTCTACGCTTGCAAGAAATTCTGTATTTATATTCATGTGATGCAGCTCAAGGTTGTAACAAATCATGCATCTCTCCATCGGTTGTATAACTTAAGAGAATCTGAGGGGAAACCAGCACAATGGGCCTTAGAATTACACGCCTATAACTATGACATAGAATAACGTGTCTGGGATGGAAACTAAAATGCTGATGGATTATTCAGACTGCCAGCAATTCTTGCAGTGTAAGATCATGCCAATGACCTATTCAAATGAATTGTGAAAGGAGAAATCGGAAAATGAGCCAATAGAAGTTCAAACCTTGATAAAAATCCATTGGAGGAACAGTACACAAGAACGGTTAATTATTCAAACTAGTGAATAATAAAGTAGAACTGTTTCCAAAACCCTCCAAGAGAATGGAAATACTTTGCACCACTAATAAATTTGTTGGCCATGGTGGCCTCAAGAAAACTTTAGAGCACATTCGCTTATATCATTATTAAGAATTATTAAAACTATGATGTGGCGGTTTTTTTCCTGTTGTGTAGAGTGTTAAATCTATAAGCCACACAAAAAGTGGCTGGAGACCATTTAGTGCAACAAGGTTCACCTGGTATACAGTGTCCATTGATGTTATAGGACAACTAAGTGCAAGCACTGGAAGAATGCAATATTAATGTTGCAATTTATCACCTTACAAGGTGGGTCAAGGCTAAAGCTATGACTTGAGTTGATGCTACATATACTGAAAGTTTATTCTGGATCAGGTGGTGTATTGGAATGGCTGCCCTCAAGTGATCCTGAGCAATAATGGAACAAAATTTACTTCCTTTGTTTTATCCTGATTTATTAACTGATGGGAATCAAAGGAGTTGTATTGGTCCCATATGGCCAGAGATGAATGGACTGATCAAGAGAGTATATGCTACCTTAGCCGCTACGCTATGGAAGCTGGTTGCAGGCAAAGCTTCTGCCTGGGATTCATACGTTAATTCAGCTATGTTCACCTATAATATCAGCTATCATTCATCAACAAGAAAAAACCCCTTAGATTTCTCAATGGAAGGAAAGCACCACCTCCACCAATTTTATACATAGCCTTTGAATTAATATTAGGGATAAATCATAACTAATATATAGATTGGTTAGACAACATAATGATCAATTTAAAATCCCAAGAGTTTGATGAAACCCTTAGGAATAGGATTTAGGGCAAGGAAGTACAATTATGAATAATGACTGGATAACAAAAGATTCAATTTTAAAGAAAAATTATCTTATTGTGATACTCATATTTTGCTACCAAAGTAAACTGGATGCTTTTTTGGATGGGGCCATTTGAAGTAATTCTTAAATTGACAACAGGTGTTTATATAATCAAAAATAAACTCCAAGGTCATATCTTAACTAAGTGCATAGTAAGTTCTAAAAAATTTTGTACTAAAAATATTAATAATAATATATAATGGTAAGAAAAAATAAATTATATGAATAAATGAACAAAGATAAATAAAATAAAAAAATACTAAAATAGTAAAATAAAAAAAGTAAAATTTAAATTTTAATTGAAAGCATTGACTTATGGATGATACCACCTTTGACGCCTCTTAGGGGAGGGAGATTAAATGAAATAGAAGTGAATAATCTATCAAAAATGATCTGGGAGCAAACACTGGCGAGGGCTAAACAAAAATGAAACTGAGATCTTTGAATGTGAGTTAACCCTTGTGAAAAAGTGACTAGGGGAAGAGAAATTAAAATGTCTGAACTGGCTAAATGCAATACCTGGCTCAAGGGGAAAATAGCAATAAAGGGAGAGGTAATTGGCAATAATACTGTGCAATCCCATATGGTACAAGCGCTGGAAGTTGAGACTTGAGTGCTTGTCAGTGGGCTTGATTGAGTACATATGACATGTGGACTTGCATGGGTGCAAAAGACACAGGTGGTTGGTTGCTGAATAATACCTCTTAGCAGTTCCATTAAGGGGAAATATTGATGTAAATTTCCAGATATGAGGCAGTCATGCAATTAGCGAATGGTATCTTAAAGACAATGGCTGCAAGTTGCCTGAAAGCAGAAGCAAAAAGAACGATGGAGTTTGGGGGAGGCCAGAAGCTTTGTTTCTCAACTATAGAAGATTTACTGGTGAAATGAAGAGCGTAAACTACAGTATCCTGGTTAATTTATGGTCAAGAAAGATGGTGTTAAGAGCCTCAGCAAGGGCCTCAGATATTTTGCTTTTGAGACCTATAAAAAAAGCTTGAAGGGCTTTTCGTTTCAAATAGTTAGCTCAGTTGAAAGAACCACTGGCTTATAGTATTACTTAACCAAAACAGAAAATGTGTAAGAAAATCTGAATTTAATCAAAATTTACTGATTTATAATAGAAATCGATTTATTAGGCTCATTGATGATTATAGGATTAGCTGAGAATAGAGCCAAATTTAATAAAGTGGCAGATTCTAATTTAGCAACAGGAAAAAGAGGAATTATTAGCTGTGTCTCATTGGAGATAGTATCCACCCCTATTTTCTTCTTCAGGAACGAATACTGTTACTGATAATTCATTGGTGACTAACCAAGTTACTTGACTCTTGG
Organism: Massospora cicadina; assembly: GCA_022478985.1. Classification (NCBI taxonomy): domain Eukaryota; kingdom Fungi; phylum Entomophthoromycota; class Entomophthoromycetes; order Entomophthorales; family Entomophthoraceae; genus Massospora; species Massospora cicadina. Next base: position 76,096 of record JAKSZP010018657.1, read on the forward strand.
CATGAGTTCTGATGGGGCCACAAAATGATATTCCTTTGAGTGGCATGACTCATCGCTTGGAAAATGTGAACATCTGTTTCAGGAAGATTGTCCACATAACGTTGGCACTGGGAGTTATTAGAACTTGGCATATTAGCTGTATAATCTGGTCAAGCTGAGGGATGTGTTAGAATTTTTATAATTGACCACATTTTCCATCTTGTAGTAAATTAAGTTTGTTTTATTTTAATTCAGTCCAATATCTTATAGTTTATAGATTAGGCTTTTTGAAGATTTTTAATTAATAGTCTATTGTTTGGCAATGGTTTATGACTATAGGATCACTTGTAATTCACCAAAGGATGTAAATGTGATGATTGGTTATGATTAATGACTGATCAATGATCATCACCAATAATGGTATTAATTAATTTATGATGTCTAGATAGCCAATATTCAGATTCCTACTGTGAATCAGTTTCACGCTGAGACGCCAAATAATTAAAATCATTTTTCTGAACTACTAAAGCGTCTTTAACGCTTGTTTTGGTGGTATTTTGTAGGAGTAACCATGCAACATGGCCCCTAAGATATGGTGTTTAGTTCCTAATACTGATATATGTCCACCAAACCACAAAGGTTGGCCTACAAGGAGTTGACTAAGGCCATAAAATGTGCTATTCTCAGAAGTCAATCCCAAGGGTTAAAGTTTGTGGGAGATTTTTACTTCAGTAAGCCAGCTGAATTGTTGTGAAACTTTAGATTTATAAAACCCCTTTTTGATTAAAAACAGAAGTCAGCTGTTGTATATTATTAATTTCACTTTAAAATTGAAGAGTTGAAGGGAATAAAATTTATTTAGTTGATTTCTCAAGTTATAGTAACAATACCTGAGTGGGATTGAAGATACAAATAAAGAAGACTCGACTGACTAATTGTCTCTATACAGCTAGTATCCTCTTTAATCTTACAACAAGTCCAAACCTATGCAGTAAACTTACCAAGATAGTTTACATGAGGATAATGGAACCCATTATATTGGGATGCTATGGGTCCCATCTAAATTTTTATAATGGAAGAATTTGGATGCCTGTCACAACCATCCGCTGGCTGGGCATCCTAGAATAACAAAGACCTTAACATAATCACCAGGCACTACTCATAGCCTGGTTTAATAACACAAGATAAGGAATACGTGAGTTATTGTATGACCTTCGCTCATGTCAAGCCTCAGCGCAATTTCCAATAAGATAATTAATGCCCCTACAGAGACCCAACAAACCATGGATGTTCATTAGCGTCAATTTTATCTCATAATTGAAAATTTCTAGAGGGACTTTTTATCATGGTAGTTGTTTACTGGTTAACAAAAAGTTTCAAATTAATTACATGATTTTGCAGATCACTTTGAAAGGGCATCATTGATAATAGAATTAGTTTTCTCACGCCATGGAGTGCCTCAATGAATAATATCTGATCGTGGACTTAAGTTATTGTTGAATTCCTGACATAATTATTTGTCAAACTTAAAAACTAAGGCTTCAAGATTCTCTTAACACCACCCACAATCTGAAGGACAGACATAGAGTATAAATAAGGTGCTTGAACTATACTTTTAATTCTATGTGTCAAGTCATCAGACAGACTTGAGGGATTTGTTAGGTTTAGCTCAGTGTATGTTCAACAACTTGGTTTCATGAATTATCTGGAAATCCCCTTCATTCTCCAACTACAGGTTTCATACAAATTCCTGGTATCCATCATAGGAGAGTAGAGCCCATCCAAATATGAAATTGCCAAGAATGCTAAGGAGATTTTACAACTCCTGAATTATTGTCTGGATAACTTAGTAGATGCTTTGAAACAAAGAGCTCATAAGAAGAGACAAGACAATACAAAGACAAAGGTAGGGAGCTATGTACTGAATCACTCACAAAATTTAAACAATAGCACCACAAAACAAGTTTGGTCCTGTATGGATTAGTTCATAAAAGGTGATTAATCAAGTAAACCAATTGCTTTTAAATCTTCCTTACAAAAGGATTGAGAACAAAACCCACTATCTAAATTTCCACTTAATTTTTCAAAAACCCTCTACCATAGAAGTTCTTCCCTCTTCAACATGCATTCTCTAAAAACTCCTAATTATGAGGTCATTGAGATTTTGGACATTAAGTTGGTACTTGGACATCACAAAAAATTAAAAAATGGAAGGTCACCCTAAAGAAAAAGCAACATGGCAAACAGCTAAGGATTGTAACCATTTCCCATATAAAATTAAGGAGTACTTTGTTTATAATGGGGTGATGTGATAATATAGTAATTACTGAACATCACAGTTTACTAATCAAGAATAAGTGCAATCCCAAGGGCCAAACGGAACTAGCACCCAAATTATCAACAATTTTGACACCTTTTAAACACTCAGGAGACCTGCTAAATCTGCAATTAGATGATACAACTTTTTTTGATATATAAAAACTCATTTGATAAGGCATCTTAGTGAAAAAAAATCTAAATTGAGTAATGGAAGGATTGTTATAAATAGGTGTTCCAACTTGATAGAAAATTTAAAAAATGAAAAGAATTGACCAAATGCATGGAAAAACCCAGGTATAAAAAGATTTAAAAAATGAGCAAAGTTTTTGGACGCATGTAACTCCTCATTGAGTATAAAAAAGTCAGGTCTATAATTGGTACTTAAGATTGGCTCAATTACCAAATATCTCAAAAACATGAGATTTATAATCTCATATTTTTTAGTACTAGATGGTCCTTTATAATCCCATACTAAAGTTCAATAAGCTTAAAACAAACTTAATTATTTCTTTATGGCTTATAAGGGATTGGTGTTATTCTCAAATTCCATATTCTTAAGCAGATTATGCCTTTAATAAATCAGAAATATCATCTTGTAACTATATTACATTTAACAGGATGAATTAATATTATAAATTCTCACTATTTAAAACAGGATAATGTACTTAATTGCCTGGTGGCATCGCTTTTTTCCCTCCTATGAAAGCAAGGTCTTTTGTGTTTTCGCTGACAATAGTCCAAGGATTAATTAACCCATGAAGTGGTGGTAGGCAGACAAACATTTCTTTCTAAATTTATGTCATTTTATGGATAGTTACCTGGTTAGTTATAGTCAAAATAGCTTGTCAAATACCAAAAGGAACTGTCATTTACAACATAAACTACTCATTCACAGGTTTATAGAGCAAGTTGTTTAAATTTAAGGGCGTTGTCGCGATATCACCCTGGGCTCTGCTAGTGTGCCAGGCCAACCAGTATGAAGACTGGTGGCCCTTTGCTGTTTTGCCTTCATTGGCATACCAACCCCTACAAGTCCTGCGTCCAATTCGCCAACTAACCACCAATGGCTTCGCCTTTAGCCCCAGGTGTCCTCGACGTGTGCCCTGGCAAGTCCTGCCCCCTTCCTTGGCAGCTCAGGCACTTCCACGCTGCCCCCTAGTGACCCTTCACCAACCCATCTAGGCATGCCCTGGCGAGTCCATCTCCCTTCTTGGGTGGCTATGGCACCTCCCGCGCTGCACCCCGCTGGGGTTGTTGGTTATGCAGCTCATCTGCTAGTAGCCAGCTGGCCAGGTTCCCACTGGTTCCTCATAGAGAGGAGGCATGGGAGCTGGCAGCGCCGGCCACTCCAGGCGTGATCACCCACACCTATTGGGGATCTCCTATCCCAACTTCCCCACTCTAGTTGCACTTTGCTACTTCAAACAAACAGGAAATATGGGCAAACAAGAGATGTTTATTAGGAGGAAATGAACGACTATTTATACTACTTTCAGGGCTACAGCACCCAAGTACTCTTTGGCCAATCAACTACCAGAAAACCCATTGGCCTCTTGATGCCACAACTCTATTAGATAATCTCTTCATTCATTCATAATTCATAGCAATTCCCTCCAGATCTTCTCATCTAATCACCAAATATTAATATTAGGTCAATCCATCCTCAGCATAAGTTACTGGTTGATCATATATAAATTTGTATATAAATAAGACTTTGAGCATCCTCAGTATGAGTCACCGGTGTCCAAATTAGATGACAGAACCATTTTGGACAATTCATGATGATTCATCAGCTTTCCACTGGAAACTCCCACAACGATCTTTGGATGGCATTTTGGCAGCAAACGCAGCTTCTGCCAAACCTAAACTCAATAAAATATATAACATTAAATAGTATCAAACTAGGCAATTAGCTGGCAATTATGCCCAACTAACCAAAACCCCTAATTAGGATACTATCAGAAAGATTCTTCTGGTTAGAATCCTGACAGGCGTGTCAAAGAAACTCACGGATGCATGGATCAAATTGTGCCTCAGTTGAACCAAGAGCTCCAGTGGGCTTTTGGTACTCATGACTTATAGGCTTCTGTTAGATTTTTGGGAGCCGTTTACTCTTTTTTAATAGTAACTCACTTCAGCACCCTTTTTTTAAATGCACAGGTTTCTTGTATGAATTTTTTTGAATTGTTGATAATAAATATATTGAAAAGAAATAGTATAAAAACTATTTCTCTAGTTGAGCTTTTTCTAGCCAAGATGGTTATTAAGTCCAATGCAAGACTGGTTCAAGTCCTTATATTAAATCTTTCTGGAATATCAGTGGGACTTCTTTCCTCTTCTGTAAATCTTAGCCAAGGATCAGGTTTAGAGATTCTTCTGTCTCTTCAGCGGATTATAGCCTTGCAAAGGTTCAAAGGTTCTTTTTTTCTCATTATGAAGAGTTCGTGGTGATAGCAATTAAGATAAACAAAGGATTTCATATCATTCCAACTCTAATCTCTAAAGCAAACATTCTAGGTTATCAAAGTACTTAATCTGAAAGTATCTTTATTGGTAAATCTTTATCTGTTTTATTAAGTAAAAATAAGAGAATTTATAAGGGAATAAGCGCCCAACACTTCTGTTGTAACCTCATTTGTAAAAAGCAACTGTGGCCAATGAATTGACCCGCCAGGGTTGCACAAAACAACAATCTTTCTCATCAGTTTCAAGCAGATTCTCCTGCCAACTCTCAATGCAACTCTTCTGTGTTGAAACAAAGAACGTGCCCCAACGCCTTTGCTCAATCCAAATTGAGTCATCCTTATTAGGTAACAACCTGCTTAGGTAATGAGACTCTTACCTATAAACAGCACGTTGAAATCTTTAAAAGGTTCACTTGCAAGTTGCTTTAACACAGCTGGATTTACCTTCCCAGCAATTCATAAACCCCTTAGTTAATTGCGACTAACCCTGATTGAACCTACAAGTTACTTAAAATTATTATTAGTAAAATTGACAACCTAATCACTTGTTTATTGTTGGGGAACACCACTGACAAAACATTAACGATCCAGTGGATTAAAACCTGGAAAATCGCTAAATATTTAGGACAATACTTTGTACAATAGTTATTGCATATAATTGATAAAATCAACTTTTACTAATGGGACGACTCCCCTATTGGACAAACAAAATTTTATAATTTATTAATGCTGTGTGATGTGGGCATATCAATGTCCCATCACATCCCCCTGCTTGACCAGATTATCCACCAATAAAGAATTTTCTGGAAGCATAAGACACTTTGATTCTGACTTAGTCTGACAGCATGGTTTAAATTGAATTTCACTTGAAAATCTCCTTTACTTGCTCAATGAGTCTCTGGGTAATCATTCTTCCTAGCGCGTTCCTGTTCCATATCCTCCTTACTGCTGCCTCCGCAGAGTGCACTTCCCATACAACATGCCATGCAATCCTAGTTCAGGTGTTCTTGCTGATATTAGGACTTTAAAGCCTGTTTTCCCCAGGTTGGTTATACAACTCTTCGTCATTTATGGATCTTCTTTGGTGGCTTCACCAATTCCTTGTTCATTGTATTCCCCCAGGCTGGGCTTCATTTTTAGGGCCTTTTTCCAGAGAATCCAGTTTCAACCCATCCTAATTCTGCCAATATGCTCTTCATTCAAGCGCCTTGGGACTACCAACGGCATACCTAGGTTCAACCCAAGTTGATACTACCTTTAACTATATGGAACATCACCAAATGCTTTCTGATGATAAAAAGTAAAAATTGATAGATAATACATTTTTTACATATATATATATTTATTTTTTATGATTTTTAATCTTAAATTATTTTTTTGCATTTTTTCATTGTGTTATTTCTCTTCTTTTGCAATGATACTTAACCTATAAGTTTGTCCAGAGGTCCATCTTTTTGCTCCCCCTAATTTGGTTTAGTAGTTCATTTTTTTGAACTTAACAGCTATCATGGTTCAGAGGTCTATTTTTAAGACTTAACCACCTATTATGGTTCAGCAGTCCCCTCCTGGGACATGACCAACACCAGGACTTAATTTATTCTTAGTAGGTTCAGTGGTCCTTTTGGAACATTGCAACTTATTTATCCCCTATATTTAATACTTGAGATATTTTGTATGAACCTGGTTCACTATATAACCATCCATGAGGCTCTTAAATATATAGGCATCATTTGCTAACTTGGCAATTACCTCAAAAGAACCTGGTCACAAAGCATCCGGATAATTTCTTCTTCAAAAACCATGGCTGTCACAATGGACTATCCTATCTTACACATGGTACTCTTTTATGACTGATTAGTTCTTGTCATCTGTCATCTTTTCTTTATCCTTATCTTCAAGGTAGTATAAATTGCCTGTGATTTCAATTCGATTATTATGCTTTCCAGTAAATTCAGGTATAGCTCAGTACTCATCCCCAGGCTGTAATATGGCAAAATACAAAATTGGAGGCAATGTTGCCCTTATTTTATATAGTGATTTGAATTGTGTTTTTCCCCTTGCTGTATGATGAATGATACGTAAGTAAAGGTAATTGTCAGGAAAATGAAAGAAGAAGTTTAGACTGGCCTGCCAATTGGGATGCGTGAGCACCCAAAAAGCAAGCCAGAATGCCAGTGGCATTGCTTATATGATGTTATAAGGAGCTGTGAATTGGGTAACAATGACTCATAAGAGTAGGATGAGTGTGAAAAGAAACAGGGTAATGAACCAAACAGAAACAACCCCAGACCCTGTGGGTCCTGCTGCAGGGTATTGTAATAATGGGTTTATTACTTCAGGACTACTGGTGGAAGGATTATCACTAATGTAGAGATAAGGGGGCAAATCATTTCTTGAAAGTGAGTTAGATGAGGCCACAGAATTCCAATATCTTGATAGTGGATATTCTCAAAAAATGGGGTAATTACCAGAAGTTTTTTGCAAGTTGGAACTAGTTGACTATGATGGGAATGATTGTAATCATCAAAACTGGTAAAGCCCATCCAGTGTAGAGGCTGACAGGCCACCAAGTTAGTGCCATCGGGACTTTGGCAATAAGAATTGAAGTAAAATCAAATAATTTTGGGTACTAGTGGGAATTTTATTGGAAAGGAAAATAAAAAAATCGACCAACAATTTCCTCAGTGAAATGCAACTGATAAAATAGTGTTCTATTTGGTATTAGATCCAAGCCAGGATTGGGGCCCTCAAATTTGACCTAAACTGGCGAATTTTTGGGGGATGGGGAAAATAATTCTAATAATAACTGACATTGAGGGATTTGGTGGCTGGCTGAGTCTCTATTAGTTTATCCATGAATGCCTGGACCAAGGCTCAACTGATTTCTGTTGGCTGGCACAACAGCCTCTGGCCCAATGGACAACAGAATTCCCCAGGTCACCCCACATAGGGGTGGTCCCAATTGGTTGAAAACAGGTTTAAGATGACCAACCCACCTGTGCCTGGTCGCTGAGGCATTCATTTGGCCAAATGAGTTACATCTGGTGCAAATCCCAATTCTTTAGATAGGAGTTTCAAATTATCTACAATAGTCCCCAAAGGTACATCTGCTCATAGGATCATCCCCAACAATTTCGAGGGGTGTTTGGTGCCAGCAATTGTACTGCTAGCCAACATGATACTGTTGGTGATTAATGATGAAAATTCAATACTTGTCCCTTATTGACTATTAGTTTTCTGATTGTCAGGCTTTATTCTCATTAGTTTTGGATCTTACATCTTTGATTTGATAATTTCAGCACAGATTTCCTTGATTTGGCAGACAAGATCAGCAGAGGTGAGTGCTGGTACCAGGGTAGGAACCTTCAGAGGGAGCGCTGTTACTCAACACTCATCTACTATATGGGCAAGGTTGCTCTGGGTGACAGGGGTACTGCTGCCCTCTTGGGAGCCTTTTTATTTGGAAATGGGAAAATCGCCTGATCCATATAAAGGGGCCGTTCCCCTGGACTTACATTACCATCTCCTTTTTTACAAAGGAAGGGCGCCACCGCTGGGAAACTGCATTAGGGCTACATTTTTGTAAGCCTTGGGCAACTTGATCACCATTAAAGTTACAGCTTTATGAGGGGGATGGGGAGTGTCAGGATGAGACTCATGAAACGCCTCAACCAGTTCCATACAGTTTGCGCAATTGCTGGCCTTAACCAAACTGTTCTTGTAGGCCAGATATCCCTTCCAGGTGATGAGATACTGAACTGACCTTTAAGATTTGTGGGACGCAAAGATGTTTTCCACCTCAGCTTCCTACACATCCTCAATTACTATTGCCTCTGGGTCCACAGTAAAAGTCCCCTTGAATGGGGCAACTGAGAAACGTGCAAGACGGGGTGCTGTTTCCAGTGATCTGGCAACTTTAACCAGAAACCACCATTGCCCAAGTCTTCCTCTACCAAGTGGGGACCTGAATGCTTACTTGCAGACTTCTGGGAAGGTACCTGCATCTGCAAATGGTTCATATCAAGCATGACATATGAACTCACCACTATGTCATGGCCAGGAAGCCATTTTCGATCTACAAAATGCTTGTAATCACCAATAGCCTTAGTGAGATAATCCCGCACTAAGGACTTAGTAAACCAAATGTGCTTGGAATGATTTGCGGCAGCTGGGACCTCAGGACGCAGGCTGGGATTGACCAAAAATGAGGGATTGTACCCCAACGTCACATCCATAGGGAGAAAACCCTGTAAAGCGTGAGTTACATTGTTTTAGGCAATTTGAGTGAGGGGGAGGTCGTTGGCCTAGGTATCCTGTGCGGCCACAGCATAGCAGCGCAAGTACTGTTCCAAGATTTGGTTAACAAGCTCATTTTGTCCATTGAACTGGGGATGATACACTATGGAGTGACAGGGGGTAATTTTTATATTGGAATAAGAGCTCATTCCAGAACTGTGCTGTAAACTGTGAACTGCAGTCACTGATGATTTCCTGCAGGAGAGAAAACTTAGAAAACACATGGCGCACAAAGGGACAAATAATTCTTCTTATATAATCATGGAAGAACATGGAATAAATAGAGAAAGTTTGTAAAACGATTGACCACCACCAACACCGCCATAAACCCATTAGAGCAGGGAAGTTCAACAATAAAATCCAGACACCAATGTCCATGGACCCTACGCCTGTCGTAAAGGGTGAAGAAGGTCATTTCTTCCTGATCAATATGACTTGGCCGCTCACAGGTGACGCAATTGTGATCCAGGCTGGTACCTCTTTTAATAACCCACCCAATGATATGTCCACTTAATCAATTAGTACATTTGTTATTGCCCAAATGGCCGATTGTGAGAGGATCATGATGCACCTGAGACACCTCAGCTCTAAAGAGAGAAGGGACATAAACTTGTGACTGAAAATAAATGAGACTCCTCATAAAGGAATATAGGAAATGTTTGTGAGTTTGGAGGGACAATTGATCAAAAAATCAACTTTTTTGGGGCAGGTCATTTGAGCTGCTAAAACCCATGAAATGAGAGGAGCATCAGGAGCTAAGTCGGCTGATGAGACCACAGGTGGGACAATAGATAAAATTTGAGTTGGGGGAATCATGGCAACCAGGTCCGCTTCATCTGAGTTTGAGGGGCAGTGAGCTGGATTGAGGCTAAGAAAATTGGGGAAAACGTTTAACGCGCCTTTCATAATTAATATTTAAAATAGAAACTGCACAAATCCCAGTAGGTATGAGCTTGCCTATGTTCCAATTTCTGTGTTTTTCAAAAATACAGAAGAGCTTGGTGATCCATATGCACCGTTAACTCATGCTGAGTACCAATGTAATAGATACTGCCAATGAGTCAAAGAACATGCTACACCTGCCAACTCCTTATTGTAGATGTTTCAGAATTGCTCCGAAAAGGAGAATTTTTGGGAAAAGTAGGCGACCAGATATTCTAAACCCTCATGCTTTTAGAGCAGAACTATCCCCACTGACACAGTTAAAGCATTGTATGCAACAATATACGGTTTGGAGGGGTAAGCGTGTTTTAGGATGGGGGTGATGAGAAAACCTCTTTAATTGACTTGAACTCCTGCTGGCACTTGGGTGTCCAATGAAAGGGAACATTCTTACCTGTGAGGGGTTTAAGCAGAGCGGCTAGCTGAGAAAGGGACGGGGAAAATTTCTTCAGGAAATTAATTGTGCTCAAGAAACTTCTCTATTGTTTTTGGGTTGTTGGAGTTGGCCATTCGCAGATGGCATCCAACTTGTTGGGGGGGAATTGTATAAACATCTTTTAGGACAAGGATCCTGATAAAGGTAACTTCCTTCTTATAAATTCACATTTGCAAGGCTTAATGAACAGGCCCGCCTTGTGAAAAGCAGTCACTACCACTTCCAAGTCTTTTGCATGTTGTTTGGGAGTTGGGGAGTGAACCAAAATGTTGTCAATATGTGACCACGCAAGTAAATTGGAGGTCACCCAGCACAATATCAATCATTCTTTGAAATGTGTCTGGGGATCTTTCAACTCTAAGGGCATTACACATAATTAAAAACCTCACTTTTTTCAGACTGTGGTAAGCCATTCTTGACCTTCCATCACCCATATTTGGTTGAAGGCATTAATGAGATCAAGCTTGGAGAACACATGTGACTTAGCGATTGCTTGACTGATAGTTTGCTCCAGGGGCAAAGGGTAGGGATCATGTAATGTAATTTTGTTTAGGTGTCCATAATCCACTCAGGGATGGAGGGAACCATCAGCCTTCTTGCCAAATATTGGGATTTTTGCCCATATTCTCAGCCTGCTAGATTACCTGGTATTGCTAGGGGAAACTTTCTTAAGGCAAAGTGAATCGGAAATCAGTTGGCCCAAGTTTTGGAGGAACTATGTTCAGGGGATTTTGAGATATTCGCCTGGTCATATCTGTCAGGGATTGATCTGGAGAAAAACTTAAGATCTCATTGGGCGGAGTTTCCAACAAAATATGGGCATCTGATAGTGAATAACTATCAGGTGTAACGATTGGAATTGGTTGGTTTCATCACCAACTGATTGGGAATGAATAGTGAGTTGCAAGGCGAGTGATGCCACCTGCAACTAGCAAATTGATCAGTTGGTGAGTGACCTGCCATAATTGGTAATAAGTCCCATTACCTAAGCAGGTCGCTAGCCAAATATGTTTGGTTCACTTGGATCGAGAGGAAAAAGTTAGGGACACTTTCCAACTCTTTCCATTTGAGGTCTCAAGGATTTCAACAACGGAATCTTAGCCAGGATGGGGAAGACCATCGCTGCCAAGACGAGGATGGGTGATTTAATGGAAATGGCTGCCATTTCATTAAAGAGGTTTCAACTGAGGGTTAGACAGCCAAATCCCCCACTATATAATTCCCTAGGATTTACTATAAAAAAAAGGAAAACCAGCTACTAGATAACCAGTACTTTACAGTAATATTATCAATTTGGTGTATAGTTAGACTATCAGCTTCTATTGTGTTGTTCTATCTCAAGGATATTATTGCAGAGGGCAATAATTAGAAGACTCTCAGAGATAAGTTTAAAGATCTGAGCGGGGATCTAGAGAAGAAGGAACCACAATCAGGGGTAGCTGCTGACTGTGTGTTGGGCTGAAAGAAATTTGTCACTGGGGTATCTCAGCGAAGATCAGGTGGACAAGAGTATAGGGAACGAATCCCTACGAGTACAACTTCAAGAGTATTTAATCAGGAATACTGACTGAGCGTTGGGTAGAAATATAGTTTAATCTCAACTATGGATAGTAGTCTCCATACTATTATCAATTAATAATACATTTTATACAACGCGATGAAATGCACGATGAAATTGAACCTGTGCAGTAAAAAGGTTACTGGGTTGCTTGCTAATAAATAACCAAAGAGTAAATTTTTACAAGTTGGTGCTCACTACAGGGGTAGTTGAGTTGGTGAATATAGAAAATGATGCTCTATGAAGATGTTTCTAATTTTGGAAATAAGTTACTGAATGAAGTAATGAAGATAGAACGTGAAGAAGATCACGTTCAGTGGCATTCACCCAGATCATTAGTGGAGCTCAGAGTGAAGCAAAAATGAAAATACTCAAGTTTAGGGAAAAGGACTTGCAGCCTAGATATGAAACTATCTAGTGCTGCAAGGAAGCCAGTTCCACCGGACATCTACTTTAGATGAAGAGTATCAGCAGGGCCAACTTGGGTTGGAATTGGGCCCGCTGGAGATAATCTTAAGAAAAAGCAGGATCAACTCAGGTTGAAGTTGAGTCCACTTTAAATAGTCCTGAGGAGAGAGTGTTTAGATGAGGCATTAGAGGAAATAGGAAGCATTAAATCTAGAGAATTGGATTGCTATATCAATGAAGAGATGAAAGCAAAAAAGGAAATGATTAATCCAAGACAGTGGAGAAAATCATTTATATCAATAACACTAAATCACTGATCAGAAGTTACTGGAGACGAGTTCATCAATTCAGGAGAAATTGGATGAAGCTAACGAAAACAGAACGACCTGTGTAATTAAGGATAGCCACAAAGGCGGAAAATCGTTTTCAGGAGAAAAACAATCTGGACAATTTGACGAAACTGTTGGCTAATGAGATATAATGATCCAAAGCATCAGTTGCCAAAATAAGAAATGAGATTAGGACCTGTTGGACGAATAACCAGTCATGATGAAAGTCATAATAATTAAGAGTATTGCCAAAGTCAGCAAGAGTAGCCTATACGTGAAGAGACAGCGCTGCTGGTTGTATAGTGAGAAAGGTCAATACTAATTGGAAGTATTGAGCCTAAGAGAAAATAATTGCAATGTTCCCAGCGGACCTTTGAACCATTAAATGGTTATGTCCTGAGATTTTTGGTCAAGTCCCAGAAGGGGACCATTGAACCAAATGGTTGGTTAAATCTTAAGAGGATAAGATTTTGAACCATGATAACTGGTAGGTTTAAGTACCTAGGACCCAGTTTGGATGAAGGGGTAAAGAAGGACCTCTAATCTTTTTGTATGTTGCAAGTCCCACTGCAAAAGAAAAATACAAAAAAATATAAAACATATACAATATCGATTTTTATGGTCTATGAGTTTTGGACCCAAGAAACGATGAGAAATCCTGATGGCCAAATGGAGGATATTCCACCTCAATGAGATGAAATTATTGGCCAGGGTAGCCGAAAGTATCAACCTAATGGATGATTAAGAGCAACTCGCTGATCTGCTGGAAGGCCAGCAGGAGGAGGTGCTCAAACTATTTGAGAAATATTGGGAAGTGTTTGCTCAGGACAACCATGATTTGGGATGCACACGAGATGTAATCCACAAGGTCAACACTAGGGAAAATTTACCAATAAGGATGAGACCAATATGAAGATCAAAAGCCACTGAAGTGGTAGTGGAGGATGAAATCAGCAAACTAGTGAAGCATGGGCTTCTAGAACCATCATCAAGTCCCTGGGTGAGTCTGATTCTGATCTTGAAGAAGAAGGATGGATCCAACCAGGTGGTGATTGACTACTGAAGGCTGAACAAAATTATGAAGAAGGATTTGTATCTTCTACCGAGGATCAACAATGCATTAGATTGTTTAGGAAAAGTGAAGTATTTCTCCACGATGGATTCGATTGTGGGATATTGGCAGATTGACTTGCCAAAAGAAGACCAAGAAAAATGTGCAATTATTACCGCGCAGGGGCTATACCAACCAACGAGGATGCCCCAGGGTCTATGCAATGCGCCTGCGACATTTCAGAGGGCCATGGATAAGATATTAAGCGACCTGAAGTTTTTGTGCATCCTGGTATATCTGGACAATATCAACGTGTTCAGTAGGACGTTTACTAATCACCTTCACCACTTGGAAGAAGTTACTAAGCGACTGTCTGTGGCTAACCTGAAGATCAAGCCAAGGAAATGCCACTTCTTCAAGAAAAAGTTGGAATAGATGGGATTCATAATCAACTTCAGTGGATTGCAGCTGCAAACCCAGAAGTTAGCAGCTATTGAACAGATGGCTGTACTGAAGAGTGTCCAAGACATCCAAGTGTTCCTTGGGATAGTTGAATACTACAGAAGATTTATTTGGGACTTTGCCCAAATAGCCGAGCCATTATTCCATTTATTAAAAGATCTGAAAAAAGGATTCATATGGAATGAAGAGGCCCAGGACTCCTTTGATGAGTTACACCAGTATTTGATAGATTCGCTGATTCTGAAATATCTGAATCTTGATTGGGAGTTTATCATTCAAACCAATATTTTATTGATGGTGATCAGCACCGTACTGAGCCAAGTAGACGAACTTGGTGACAAACATCCGGTGGCATATGTGGGATGGACACTATCAGCTGCTGAGAGGAACTACACCGTGACTGAGCGTGAATGCCTTGCAGTAATTTATGCATGCAAGCAGTTTTGAGTGTATATCCATGAAATGCACTTTAAATTGGTAACGGACCACTCTTTTCTGTGTTGGCTGCACAATCTAAGGGAGCCAGAAGGACGACTGGCCCAATGGGAACTTAAGCTTCAGGCTTACAATTATGAGATAGTCCACTGAGTGGGGGCTTCCCACCAGAACGTGGATGGCTTATTGCAGTTGCCAATGGTCCAGTTGGTATACCCGCAGGTGGATGAGCTATTCCAGAGAATGGTCAAAGGAAAAATTGGGGCCAAGCCTTAATAAATTCAAGGTGCGCTTAGGAAAGTGATGGAAAACACCAAGACTATGGATGGACAAGTATTCAAGACGATCAATGGGAAGTGGCTATTATTTCCGAAACTTTCAGAAAGAGAAGCAATAGTACAAGCAGCTCACAAGGTTGTCAGGCATGGAGGCCTGAGGAAAACAACCAACCATATTTGCCAGTATTATTATTGGGAATCCATCAACTATGATGTCTCGGATTATCTGGCTTATTTGTGTGGAGTGCCAGCTGCACAAACCACATAAGAATACAACTGGATACTGACTGGTCCGCCCTGGATATGCCTGGAACACAGTGTCCATCGATGTGATGGGACTGGTGATGATGAGCACAGGGGGAGTTAAATTACAACATAGTTGCCATCAACCATCTGACTAGATGGGTAGAGACAAAGGCCCTAACAAGAGTAGATGCTACCAGTACCGCGAGGTTCATCCTGGATCAAGTGGTATACCAGCTTGGATGTCCGCAGGTCCTGCTTAGTGACAATGGGACCAACTTCACATCTCATGTGATCCTGAGATTAAACGAAATAATGGGGATCTGAGGGAGTCATGTCAGTACCATACCAGATGGAGATGAACGGACTGGTAGAACAGGTCAATGGAACACTGGCTGCAACGCTGAGGAAGCTAGTCATAGGGAGAACTTCCGTGTGGGGAACGTGCTTGAGTTTGGTGAAATTCGCCTACAACATTAGTCATCATACAGTGACAGGAAAGATGCCATTTAAGTTATTATAAGGAATAAAGGCCTTTTTGCCGCCAATTTTATATTTGGTGGTGGAACCTACATCAGGGATGAGTACCGAGAAATACCTGAACTGACTGATGAGTATCCTGATTGATATACAATCACAAGCATTTGATACAACCTTGAAGAAAAGGATAAAAGTGAAATCAACGGATGATAAGAATTGACCAGCATTAGAAGAATATCGAATAGGGAAAAGAGTTGCCTATTACAATATGCATGGTTTCAGACAAAGAAACAAATTAGATGCATTGTGGTCAGGTACATTTGAAGTGATCGCTAAGATGGTGACTGATGCTTACTCCATCAAGAATCTCTTGGATGGAAGAGTTGTAAATTGAGTCCACGCTAAGTATCTAAAGCGTTGGATCAATGAAAAAAATAAAAGAATTCCTAAAGGACTGATGAACCATTAAGTTGGTCATGTCCTGATGATTAGGTCAAGTCCAAAAAAAGGACCTCTGAACCAATCTAGATAGTCAAGTCCGAAAAAAGGACCATTGAACCATAGAAAACTGGCAGGTTTAAGTACCCAGGACCCAGTTTGGGGAAAAAAGATAGACTGCTGAACCAAAACAAGATCAAGTCCCATAGTAAATAAGAAAGAATAAAGATAAAAAATTGATAAATATATTGGAAAAAAGCTTATAAACTGCATAGATAAAAAGCCAATATATTTTATAATTTTATTTCTATTGATTGTCCTCAGCATGGGGATGATTCTGCCTATGTCACCTCATGGGGGAGGGAGGATGGATCATGGTAGGAATGAACAGCCCATCAAAATTGATATGCGATCAGATGCTAGCAAGGGCGAGACCTACACAAAACCACATTCGTTGAGTGGACGCCAAGCCCTGAGAGAAAGTGACTAGGGGAAGGGAAATTGAGATGTCAGAGGAAGCCAATTGTGAAACCCCGGAGTGGGGAGGAAAGCAACTGTATAAAAAGAGGCAATCTGCAAATAACCCTGAGAATTCCTGATATGGCACTGGAGCCGGAAGATTAGTCCTGAGCGCCTGCCAATGGGCTTTATCAAGGACACTGGACATGTGGGCTGGCAATGAAGAAGGGATGCTAGATGGGGGTTGCCAAATTATGCCCCCTATCAACGCCATCAGCGGAAGATACCAATGGGAAGCACCAGAGAGGAGATAGTTGTGCAGAGAGTGGATTGCATCCAGCAAGTGGCAACTATGGGCTTCTCAGAAGCTAAAGCTGAATGAAAAGTGGAACCCAGGCGAGGATGGAAGCTTCATGGACCAACCTCGAAGAACTTGGCCAGCAAAGCGAAGAGCATAAGTGGCAGTATTCTGATCCAGAAGGTTATCAAGATCAGAGGGATTCAGCGCTAAAGTCAAAGCCTCAGTGACTTGGGCCTGGAGTTCAGCGTAGGGGAGCTTGAAGTAATACTGTTAACAATTGAGAGCTTGGAGACCAGAACAGCGGGTTTGTAAAATTGACCAAGTCAGAAGAGGAACTCAGGGAGCAGGTCTGACCCAGAAAGAAACAAATGATCCACAGTAACTGGCATAATCTCCTGGAGCATCTACAAAGATGTTCAGAGCATCAGCAAAAGGAGCCAAATACAAGAGGGTTTTAAAGTCCAACTCTGGAATTGATGGCAGAGGAAAAGTCAGCCGAGAGTTGTTTGAAATGATAGCCAGCCTGGTTTCAGAGGGATTAGTTACCATTTCCAATAATTCGATGGAAGGACTATCCAGTTGTGCCAGACTAGGCGTATGAGTCCTAGAAGGACCATAAAATAGGTTCCATCGAGCATCCTGAATCATCTTCTGGAAGAGACGGAGGTCTGAATCAAAAACTATTGAGGAGAAGCTGGTAGCGTGACTTGGAATTTGACATATGAGCTGGATGAGAGGGGGGATGTCAGACTTATATAAAGGTTGACATTATGCATACTACAATCCATTAAGATCCAATTTTGGAGAAAAAAATCAAAATTAATGAGATAAGCTCTCCAAGGGAAGAATTAGGAATGACTTAAGCCAAGAGATTATGAGTGAAATAACAAGGGCAAAGAAAAATAAAGCATTCTTAATTGAGCTGCAAAACAAACATCAACGGCAAAGGTTACTGGAGGAATACTTAGATCTCATAGGGAAGAGTTGCCGATGAGCTAGGGGCATCTTATAGTGATTAACTATCAGGTGTACCGATTGGAATCGGTCAGGTTTCACGCCAACTGATTAGGAATGAATAGTGAGTTGCGAGGTGAGTGATGCCACCTGCAACTAGCAAATCAATCAATTGGTGAGTGACCTGCCATAATGGGTTATAAGTCCCATTCCTAATCAGGTTGCTAGCCAAATATGGTTGGTTCACTAAGATTGAGAGGAAAACATTATGGACATGTTTTCTGACTCTTTCCATTTGGGGTCTCAAGGATGTCCAACAACAGAATCCTAGCCAGGAAGGGGAAGACCATCACTGCTGAGACGAGGATGGGTGATTTAATGGAAATGGCTGCCATTTCATTAAAGAGGTTTCAACTGAGGGTTAGACAGCCAAATCCCCCACTATATAATTCCCTAGGATTTACTATAAAAAAAAGGAAAACCAGCTTCTAGATAACCAGTACTTTACAGTAATATTATCAATTTGATGTATAGTTAGACTATCAGCTTCTATTGTGTTGTTCTATCTCCAGGATATTATTGCAGAGGGCAATAATTAGAAGACTCTCAGAGATAAGTTTAAAGATCTGAGCGGGGATCTAGAGAAGAAGGAACCACAATCAGGGGTAGCTGCTGACTGTGTGTTGGGCTGAAAGAAATTTGTCACTGGGGTATCTCAGCGAAGATCAGGTGGACAAGAGTATAGGGAACGAATCCCTACGAGTACAACTTCAAGAGTATTTAATCAGGAATACTGACTGAGCGTTGGGTAGAAATATAGTTCAATCTCAACTATGGATAGTAGTCTCCATACTACTATCAATGAATAATATATTCTATAAAACGCGCCGAAGTGCACGAGGAAATTGAGCTTGTGCAGTAAAAAGGTTACTGGGTTGCTTGCTGATAAACAACCAAAGATTAAATTTTATATAGCAAAAATGATGGGAGAAGCAACTGGTAGTGTATTTTTAAATAATCATCCTTTCTTAAGCATATCATCTAACCAAGTGTTAAGAGCAGCCTCCTCCTCCTCTGTGTGTGGTTACAATGGACAGTTGATTTTCACCAACTGCACTGTTGTTTGAAATCCTAAGTTGAATTTAGTGTGAGAGGGAAGACATTTCACTTTTTGGAATTAAGACACTTCAATAGTGCGTTAATTCTTTGGGAAAATTAAATGGAAGGCCTACAGGGGAAACGAGGGAAGTGATGGAGCTGCAGCCTTGAGTTTTCTTAAGGGTATTGACTAAAGGAAATTCTCCCTCCATTTGATCATTAACAAATGACAACATATTTGACTCCATGTGAATTCTAACATGTTGTCAGCACCACCATCTGATCGCCAAGATTACTGGAAACACCAAGTTTAACATTGCTGAGAACAGATTGCAAAAGCTAAACTGATGTACCGAGAAAGGTACTGGTCATCGGACTAGATATGAAGTTTGGGAGGCTGATGAAGCAACCATCAATGAAGGACCTCAGTCCAGATCAAGCTCCAATTGTTGGGCTAGCTCAATGCTCATAAAATTACCCGCAGCTCAATTATTTACCAAAGCCTAAAAGAAGATGTGGTGAGACCCAATACTAATCTTCATGGGCAATAAAAAATGGATGAAGTTTTGTTTATTGGTAGATTCAGTCTCTCCGCTGCAACTGAAGAGATGGCAAGTAAATCAGAGGGAAGGTCGGGGACCTTTTCAGGAGTTTAGTTGGAAAGATTAAGGGCTTGGGAGCCAGCTACTTTAATCTGGGCTTTTATTGATTTATTGATAGGTGAACCAGGATAACACAACTTAGACGTGGGGGTATTGGCTGATTCTGAGGACAGGGCAATACTGGTTCAATGGTAAGGACTGTATCCAAGTTGTCGTTGGATAGTCTGACCATATAATTTCCCACTTGAAAGCGGGGAGCATGGCGAGGGAAGGCGTTGATGGTGGTCACAGCTTTACATATTTGATCCACTGTCCCCATAGTGATTGGATTAAACTTTGTGATGGGCAGAGGAAGAATCCAGGACTGATCTAAAGATTGCTTGGAGCATATCATTAGAGAACTCAAGCGCAGGAGCTTGTTCATGGAAGGTTGTGATTAAAGAAGCCAAGCCAGGGGCTTTGGAAATCAGAAGAAAGCAATTAGAATAAACATTATGAACGTGACACAGGGGGTTAAAAGCAACTAATACTAAAGTGACAAGCGAAGTAGAATCTCCCGCCTACAAATTAGAATGCAGAAGTCCTTGCAACTACCTACGACATCCCCTTTTAATGCATCCAAAAGGGCGACCCCTTGTTGTGCACTGGATAGCGCAGCGGCATTATTAAGGGCAATAGCAGAACGCATTTGCACCTCAGCAAGGGCGTCAGGAACTTGATTAACAATATCTCAGGAGGGAACACTCAGATCCCCTCCTTGAACATTATATGAGAGAAGAGTAGTTATCCAAGGGGCTCTACTGCCCTGAAGGAGTTTCTCCAAGGTATTGCAAATACTACAACAAAATTGGCGATTAACCAAATGAATAACAGAAAGCAAACTATTGACTGCACGTTCATTTGGTAAAGGGTAACCACTGCAGTGCCCAACTCAAAGAGAAGGGCGGAGATGGTAGAAAACAATGGTTAGTCAATTATGTCAGGAAAAAGGCAGAAGAAGTTTAGACTGGCCTGCCAATCAGGATGCGTGAGCACCCAAAAAGAAAGCCATAATGCCAGTGGTATTGCTGCTTGTACAATGTTGTATGGAGTTGAAAATTGTGTATCAATGACTCATTAATGTAGGATGACGTGAAAAGAAACTCACTAATGAACCAAACAGAAACAACCCCAGACCCTGTGGGTCTTGCTGCAGGGGATTGTACTACTGGGTTTCTATTTTGGGATTAATGGTGGAAATTTTCATCACTAAAGTAGAAGTAAGGGAGCAGATTCTTGCTTGGAAGTGAGATATATGAGGCCACAAAATTCTGATATCTTGATAGTGGATTTTTTCAAAAAATGGGGTTAAATCCTAGAAGTTTTTTCCACGTTGGATCCAGTTGACTATGGTGGGAGTGCTTGTAATTATCAAAACTGGTAAAGTCCATCCAGTGTAGAGGCCAATGGGCCATCAAGTTAGTGCCATCAGGACTTTGACAAGAAAAATTGATGTAAAAACAAAAAATTTTGGGTACTAGTGGGAATTTTATTAAAAAAGGGAAATAAAGAAAATTGACAAACATTTCCTTAGTGTGATGCAACTGATTAAATAGTGTTCAATACAGTAGTAGGTCCAAGCCAGGATCATGGCTCTAAATTCAACCTAAACTGGCGAATTTTTGTGGAAAGTGAAAATAATTCTAATACTAACTGACATTGAGGGATTTGGTGGCAGGCTGAGTTGCTATTGGTTCATCTGCAAACACCTGGACTGAGGCTCAACTGCATTTCCAATTAGTTGGCGTAACAACATCTGGCCAATGAGCAATGGGAATTCCCCAGGTCACCCCACATAGGGGTGGTTTCAATTGGTTGGAAACAGGTTTGGGATGGCCAACCCACCCGTGTCCAGTCACTGGGGAATTTATTTGGCCAAAAGAGTTAAATCAGGTGAGAATACCAATCCTTTTATAAGGGTTTCAAAATATCTGCAATAGTCCTCAAAGGTATTATCTACTCATAGAAATTATCTCTGACAATTTTGAGGGGTGTTTGGTTCCAATGATTGTACTGCTAGCCAAATCAATACAGTTAGCGAATATGGCTGAGAATTTGATACTTGTCCCTTCTCAACTATTAGTTTTCCAATCATTGGGCTTTTTTCCATTGGTTTTGACCTTTTGTCTTTTATTTGATAATTTCATTGCAGATTTCATCAATTCGGTGGACAAATTCAGCATAGGTGAGCATGGGTACCTAGGGCTGAATCTTTAGAGGGAGCGCTGCTAACCAGTGCTCATCTACTATGTGAGTGAGGTCACACTGGGTGATGAGGGGTATAGCCACCCTCTTTGGACCCTTCTTATTTGGAAATGGAATTAGCCTGATCCACACAAAGGGTACGTTCCCCTGGACTTACAGAAATCAAACTTTTGTAAGTACCCTAGGCAGAAATTTTCCCCATGACCAATTTTCTTATCATCAAAGCTAACATTCCATTTAATCTTTACACAATTTCATTCTTTTCTGGCTGATATGGAATGTATACTACTCCTTTGGTCCTCATCAGTTCATTCAGTCTTAGTATCATATATGAGGTAAAATTGTTTCCATTGTCACTTAATAAAACTTGCGGAAATCCATTCCAGTACACCACTTGGTCCAGGATTAATCTCACTATGCTTGCAGCATCTACTTTGCTCAATACTTTGGAAATTATCCATCTAGTCAGGTATTTTATTGCCACTATGATGTAATTTGCTCCTCCTGTACTGATACTCAGGGGTCTGATCACATCATTGACACCATGTGCCACGCAAATCCAGGGCGTACTAGCCTGTATCCTGTTATATTCTTATGAGGATTGTAAAGTTGGCATTCCAAACATTAGGGCAGGTAGTTGGAGACATCATATAATATATATCGAAAGTAGTAATACTGGTGAATATAGTACATGGTTTTCCTTAGGCCATCATGGCTGATTGACTTTATGCGCATCTTGGATAATTTCCGCTTGTTCTGATGGCTTTGAATATAAACCTATATTCTGTCAATTGTTTTATATAAATGTCCATTTTATGAATCAGTGTTTTCCAACAATTTATTTAGAACACCTTGATTTTCTTTGGGGCTCATTCCTGATATTGCCCTCAATAATCCTCTGGTATAGCTCATCTGTTTGATGGTATATAATTTGGACAGAAGGCAATCTTGATAATTCATCAGCATTTTGATGTGTGTTCAAGCCAGGTCTTATCTCAAAATTGTAGGCTTGTAATCTAAAAGCCCATCAGGCCAATCGCCCTTCTGGTTCCTTCAGGTTATGGAGCCAGAATAAAGACGGTTGGTTAATCACCACTTTGAAGTGTGTTCCACGGATATACACTCAGAACTGCTGCATGCATAGATCACCATGAGGCTTTCACACTTTATCTAGGTATAATTTCTCTCCACTGGCAATAGTGTTCTGCTCACATAGGTCACCAGATGTTCTACCACATTTTCATCCACTTGACTAATATGGAACCAATCACCACCAATGAAGCATCAGCTTGGATGATGGGTTCCTGATTAAAATTTGGGTCTTTTAAGATAGGACTGTTCATCAAATATTGGTGTAGTTCATTAAATGGCTCTTGGGCCTCATTTTTCCACATGATTCCTATTTTCAGATACTACAATAAGTAGGATAGCGATACTATAAATCTGGTGAATTGTCTATGAATTATCAATATTAGCTGACTGATTCAAGAAATACTTCAATATTCTGAACGCTACTTGGTATCAAAATCTGTTATTTTGCCATAAACTTCTGATGCTTGGGTTGCAGCCGCTGGAGATTGTTAAAAACCTAAGTACTCAAGCTTTTTCTTAATGAAATGACATTTTCTCAGATTGGTCTTCAAGTCTACCATCTCCAGACACTTGAACACTTCTTCTAGTGCTCCAAATGGTCCGTGAAAGTCATGCTGAACACATTGATATAATTCAGATATACTAAAACACAGGATAGCTTCTAATCACTGAGGATAGAGTCCAATGCTCTATGGAATGACACTGGTGCGTTGCACAAACCCTGGGAATTTGGGTCAGCTGGTAAAGCACTTGTGTGGTAATTATTGCACATTACTCTTGATCATCCTTTTGCAAATTAATTTGGCAATATCCTAAAATCATGTCCATTTCTGAAAAGTTTTGGCATCTCCAATGCGATTAAGTGCATCATTAATCCTTGGCATTGGATACAAGTCCTTTTTTGTGATTTTGTTTTATTGGCCATAATCATCACTTGATTTGATTCATCTTTTTTTCATAGAATTAAAACCAAACTCTCCAATGTCCTTAATGACGGAACAAGGATCACATGCTCAACTAGCTGCTGATTTTTTTGCTGGCCACAGAAGCAGCTCTAGACCAGCGGACAGGTATTATCCTTATTGGCGGGTATTCCCCAGTGTTGACCTTGTGGATCACGTTTTTTACTCATCCCAGGTTGTGATCATCTTGTATGAATATCTCCTAATTTCTCTCAAATAATCAGAACACATCTTCTAGTTGCTTCTCTAATAATTTGGCCAGCTGCTATTGATCAACTAAAATGTTAACACCTTCAGCAGTTTCTGCCAGTATTCCCATCCTGATTAAGTTCTGAAAGAATAGAATTTACTGATCTCTGTCATAGGTATATAATGTAGAAATGCTATGACTTGATTTTTCTCTATCTTTATTGGTCTTTCTCCAAGGTTAGCCAGTAGCAAACTTTTTTTCGTTTTCAGGAATAGTAATCCCCAACACTACCATTATCAATTCTCAATTTATTCCATGGGCTGAGGACTTCTCCATATAACTGCTCCAGGATTTCAAGCTTAAACCCTGTGTTAACGATTAATTGTGTTCCTGGTAGTATAAAATTTGTCATTTTCATTCTCAAGGGTATCCTATGATTTTTTAGGATCTCCTTTAGCACTTCCCTCCATTTCATCAAACCGATTTGTACTGGATGGGAATGATGGTGTCATTATAAATCAGTTTACAAATTGCTTATCTTTGTCAACAGGGATTATCCTTCCTGCTGATATACCAAGGGCAAGGCTTGCCTAAAATGGTCAAGGTGTTTTAGAGATCACATTTCAAACCATATTTCTCAGGAAAACTGTCCCAATAAGTATGTTGTAATTTTTATTAGCCAACTCTATGGTGGAAGCTGATACCACAAGCTATCTAAACTTAAGTGGTAGCACACTGTAGGCTCCACAAGGTATTGTAATATCTTGTTTGACTGTTCTGTATTCTTTCTGGTATTCTAGATCTGGTGAAATCTTCATTTATTTTACCAATTTGGTCAATAAAATGTTAATAGACATTCCACTGTCAATCATTGCCTGTACTTTCACTTGGTTGATTATGATATCCACATAGGTACACTCAAAGTATTGTAATAAGGTATTAACTGAGTGATTAAAAGCATTATCTTCTGAATTGAGAGTGTAAGTTACTTGTGTGGATAAATCAGGGAAAGAATCTTATTTGCACTAATGTGGAGAGATATATTTGCTTCATCTAATCTTGTCTTGGGTAATTTCTCCAGGTTCTTGGTGGATCTAATCTTGTCCACTAGCTGATGAGCAAATGGTCAAGCCACTTCCTTCACAATTTTGGGGTCAATCCCCTTCACTTTGGCTCGGAATATGGAGTTCACATCCAAATTAACAACCCAATAGATTAGGTCTTTTTATCATAATAAACAGGCTGAAAATATCTATATCTTCATTCAATATTGGGAGGAACAGGGTTTTCTGGGGTACCAGATTGTTACTTGTCAAGACCTCAGGTCCTATTCCCAATTATTGACTGACTTCCTTCTCCTTCGCGTGTACTAGAACAACTTGCTCATTGGGTTTCTTTGATCCAACATTGAAAAGCTAAATGTCCAGGTCTACCACATTGGTGGCAGCAGATCTGCATCTTTTCCACTTGTATTTGTACTTCAGGCTTGTTCCTAATCATGACTCAATTTGTTGCTCCTTATTTGCCTCGCAAATTTCACAGTATTTAAGGTTCAAGTCTGAATAACTTTGAAGGCTCAGTTTGGCGCTTTAAAGGTCGCTCCTAGCAATTTTGTTGATCCACTATATTTGAGAGATAGAAATCTGAGTCACTAGCGCTGAAGCCATTGTTTGGTGCAAATTATGATAGGGCTAAATCGTCACTTGCATCACAATTCGTGCATCAAAGTCCATTAGCGCTTTTGCATCATCAGGGTCTGTAAAATAGTAGAATCTGCCAGGGAAAGCTGCTAAAATCCTTATCTTTTCGAAATTTATGCCCACAGATTCCTACTTTTGATTAGACATCTGCTTAGAACTTCTGAATTCTATTATAATGGCTTTCTTGGCATCAAAAAAGACCAATTGTTTCCTTTAGATGGGGTAACACCAGATTCTGACAATCAGTGTTAATGCAGTTAATTTTGATTACTGCCGGTGTTGGTCATTAATACCAAACATAATTATCTCAAATAATCAGAAAAACTCAATGGCGTTATCTCAATGGAACGTGGGTAATTTTGGTGTGCTTTAAAATTCATCTGGGGCTTCATTGGAAGGGGGATTTCTGCCAAATGACTTGATTGACCATAGGAGTAATTTCAGGGGCATTTGAAAATGCTAAATGATCCAGGAATATTTCTGGGTGATGGAATCTTCCTGATCGGGGTTTTGTGCAAGTTGTTATCAGCATCATCCGCTTCATTTTCCCACAAAACATTTGTGATTTTCCAGTTCCTCTATGCATTTTAATAGTCAAGCTATTACTTCATTAATCCT
Source organism: Massospora cicadina (assembly GCA_022478985.1). Lineage (NCBI taxonomy): Eukaryota > Fungi > Entomophthoromycota > Entomophthoromycetes > Entomophthorales > Entomophthoraceae > Massospora > Massospora cicadina. Next base: position 102,435 of record JAKSZP010018657.1, read on the forward strand.
GCTAAGCATTCTTTTTTTAGCACTAGGTGGTCCCAACCTAAAGGGGAATACACCGATCTTCTATCCTGCTAAGCATTCTCAATCTGCTTCTTTCTCGGCCTTCTAAAATAATATATCTTTATTTTAGTTCAACCTCCTTGCGCTTCAAGGAGTTGACCTTTCCACAGAGGCCATTGTTAATTTTTCCAACTTGCTTGACCTCTTCCTCAGCCTTCATCACCCATTCTTACAATGTAGTGAAATCAGCCTGTGACACCAAGTTGAGCATGTTCTTGTTAAAAGTTTCTAGTTCTCTCAAAAGCTTTTGTAGTTCATTCTCATAAGACATATTTGATATGATCTACTAAATATGGCTTAAAACTCAACTACACCCTGTAGTGAGCACCAAATGTAAATCTTAGGAGCCATTTACTCTTTTTGGATAGTGCCTCGTTAAGCTCACCTTTTTTAACTGCACAGGTTCCTTGTATGTGCGCTGTTTGAATTGTTGATAATAAATTATATTGGGAAGTAATAGTATGAAGACTAATACTCTAGTTGAGCTTCTTCTACCTAAGATGGTTATTAGGTCCAATGCAAAACTGGTGCTTGTCCAAATCTTGAATTCGGCTGTAATATCAGTAGTGACTTTTTCTCTTCTATAGAACTTAACCTAGGATCAGGTTCAGTGAATCAAATCTCTCTTCAGTGGTATTTACCTAGGATTAGGTTCAGAGGTTCTTACGCTCATCAAGAAGAGTCCGCGGAGATAATAATTATATAGACAAAGGATTCTTTATCCTTCCAACTCTAATACCAAGAGCAAATATTCTAGGTTATCAAAGTACTTAATCTGAAACTATATTTATTGGTAAATCTTAATCTATTTTTTTAAATAAGAACCAAGGAAATTAATAGGGGACTTAGCACCTAACTCTTCTGTTAACACCCCATTTGAAACAGCATCCATCACTAATGAATGAACCCTCCAGGGTCGCATAAAACAATAATCTTCCTCATTAGTTTCAAACTTACTCTCCTGACGACTCTCAATTTAACTCTTCCGGGTTGAAACAAAGAACGTGTCCCAACGCCTTCTCTCAACCATAATTGAGTCACCCTTATTAGATAACAACCTGCTTAGGTAATGAGACTCTTACCCATAAATAGAATGTTGCAATCTCTAAAAGGTTTACTTGCAAGTTGCTTTATCACAGCTGAAATACTCGCCCAGCAACTCATAAGCCCCTTAATCAATTGTGACTGAACCTTATTGACTCCTAAAAATTAATTAAAATTTTTAATAAAAATTGTCAACCTAATCACTTGTTCATTTTTAGGGATCACCCCCAACGAAACATTAATGATATGGGAGGATCAAAACCTGGAAAATTGCTATTTATCGTTCAAGATAATACTCTGAACAGTAGTTATCGCATATAAATGATAAATTCAACTTCCACTAGCGGGATTAATCCTCTAGTGGACAAACGGATATTTACAATTGATTAAGATGGGTGATGTGGGAATATTAAAATCCAACAAAACCGAACCATGGAATGGTTTTTGATACCAATACGCTGGGAGCTAATACTAAGCAGTCTATGTAAGTAATGACCACCTGGGTGATGAGAATTGATGACATTGTATCATGAATTAGAGATCATGGAATGACCCTAACCAGCAGGTCTTTGCCTGCAAAGTTCCGCTGTAAATGCCAAAGTTAGTCCATGAAGAGTTGAGCAATTAAAAACTAGTGGAGACTACAATCGTTTTCTTTCTTGGAATACCTAAATGCATACAGCTTTTTGATAGCATAGTTCTACTAAAGTGCCTAAAAGCGTGAGCCAGTCCAGTCAGGGATACAGCTAAGTATATTAAGACTGGGCTTTCACTTAGGATGTGACATAACCAGTGGAACGCTCAGAAAGCTAGGGGATAGCTACCACAAGATATTCAAATTAAGGATATCTCTGTTTGATTTTTAGGAAGTAGTAGTTTAGCATAGTACCCAGTGATCCCTCTAAAAGCCAAAGTGCTAAATGGGGCCAACTGCATGGTTCGCAGGTACTGCTGCAAGGTTTGGAAGGAATGGAATGGAGGACAACTTTACAGTCATCCTCTGGCAAGAAATATAATTGAAATCAAACGTTGGCGTAGTTTAGGAAATACAAAAATTAGTGGAAACAATTTTTATCTTATTTTTACACTGTCCTCTTCCCTTTTTGCTACTGAATAAATAAGTGGAGTCCCACAGCAACACAGTGGGCAGCATGGTCAAAAGCTGGAGTTCATTGAACGGTAGGTTTCTGGAACCATAAACATAGTAGGAGGGTGATGTTATCTGTGGAAGCTAACTTGAAGATTAATTTTAAAGGGATTTTTATTGTAAAACTTATATAAAAAATGAACTATCAACTGACATTACTTAGGACAGATGCCATATTCACTTATGTGGGGGATATGGGGGATGAGCAGCAATGGACATCTACATGAGCAATAGATGCTCTATTGGTCATATTAGACTAGTTCCTAAGAACTTAACAAGGGCTTAGTTTTAGATTAGGAACCCAATGTAATGCGATCTTCTGGATCATTTATGTGATGCATCCCAGTGCATTTAATATTCCAGAGTTCAATCCATGTGATTACTGGATTTCTCAAATTCCAGATGTATATTAAAGGCTCATAGGTGTTTTTGGGTTAAACAGGTAACTCTATAATTTAAATTTTGAGCTTTTCTGGGAGATTTGATCATTTAATTTGTGACTTTTAGGTTTAAACACCTAATTTAGAGCTATTGTTCATAGTATAATCTTTTCTTGGGAACTGTGATTTGAATAGAAATTCATGGTGGGTACTTGGGAAGGGGACTCAGAGGGTGTTTTCTACCCTAAATAATTTTCTTTATAAGTTTTGATATTGTTTAGGAGAATAGAGGTGGTAGGAATGGAAAACTAGGTCATTTTCCTAAATGAAAAGCTGTAACTCAGCGCTCGCCACTGCATGGTCTAGATCCATCTTCTACTACAGAGGGTGGGCTTGAGGTTTAGGTACATTTCTTTTCTTTGAATGGATGTAAGTTTCTGTCTAGCTAAAAGGGTTGAAACTCTAGGCTAACACAAACTTTTCCTTTTGGGACCGGGTACATCCCCCCATCAGGAGTTTGGCAAAGGCTTAATTAATGTGGTTTTCAGGGAGAATTTTGCAAAAATGGTCACTATGCTCTTATTACATGGGGTTCATCTGGATTAACCAAGTGTAACTCTTCTGTAAGCTTTTTACAGTTAACTCAGTCTTTAGCACTCACCCAGATGACTCATAGGAAAAGTAGCCTTCCCAAACTACCAGATACTGGATGGAGCTTCCTGACTTCCAGGAGGCTAAAATGGCTCTTATTTCGTCAAGCTGGCTTTGTCTACCATGATAGGATCATGTGACATAGGCATGGAGCCTTTGAAAGGAGATAACTGGGACACATGGAATAAACTGTGTTTTTCAAGTAAGAGATGAGCTTAATCCTGAAGTCATCATTTCCCAAATCCTTCTGCAATTTTCAAAGGCCATGGCTTTTTAGCACGAGTGTTGCCCAACTCAAAAGTGGGGAGCCGCCATGCATCTTTATTTACAAATGGGCCAAACAAAGGGATTATTAAAAATGAAAAATTCCTTATATGGCACTTAAGCTAACAGCCTAGGAAGCCATATCAGAAGGTGAGGAAGCTTTGGGTAAAGTTTTAGTCTGTCACCCACTTTAGCAGGTGGACCATAGCGGACAGCATTGGGGTGGGAGCATCAGCGACATGGGGCATAAGGAGGTATAGTTGTGAGTCTTCTTCGTTTATGAGGCCAGCGGTGTCCATCGCCTCAACATATTGAGCAAGTTGATGCTCAGCAAAAGTGATGAGAGCTGGCACACAAGTGAACGAATTAATGCACTGGTGGGTTTTGGGATAATTGGATTTAAAAAGAGAAGTTTTTGCCGCGTCATTTAAAGGCCATAAAATTTGCATAATAACTTTTTTGAAGGGAATTCATATTTAAGTGACAGGTTAACAACATGACGGAAGGGATATTACTTCATGTCTGTGGTCAGGGTGGCGTTTTTAATTTATAAACTTCTTATAGTCTTCTAATGCTTTGGACATATGATCCCACACAAAATTTTGGGTTTTGTATAAGTGACTCAGGCGCTCTTCCACTATTGGTACTGTTGATGTGAGGTGGGTGCCAAGTTGAAATGAAGGGTTATATACTAAGTTAGCCTCAAAGAAGGAGGGGCTAGTGAAGGCATGAGGCATTGTTGTACGCAAACTGCGCTAAGGGGGATCTGATGCCCATGTGTCATGGCTGTCTGAGGCATAACAGCAAAGGTATTGCTCTTGGTTTTGGTTCACCCTCTTAGTTTGATCAAACAATTGGGGGTGATAAGTGGTTGACTTAAAGGAATTGATCTGGAGAAAGTCAAGAGGGATGTTCTAGGGTTTTTTAGTAAAGGGGTCTGCGGTTGCTTATATTTCATTAGGGATACTAATCATAGAAAAGACATATTTCACAAACAAAGCTGCAACATCATCAGAAGTAACTGTTGTTATACAAAGAATTAAAGAAGCGAATTTGGTGATGCATTCTATAACCACCATGATTGCATCATACCCTTGCTAGGAGGGAGATCCACACTAAATCAACAGAATTGAGATACATGACCCCTTAGATGCTGCAATGGATGCAAGAGCCCTTTATTACCAGATCTGTTTGATTTAAAGAGGGCACACATATACAGTGGAAGATCCACATTTTAATCTCCTTATAAAACCCTGACCAGTTATATGTTCTTTTAGCCAATTACCTTCACTTCAAAGACCCAGAGTGATCCACAGTTGGAGGTAATGGCTTTTTGAATCTACCTGGTTGTGGAGGGAGGGTGGTACCTAAACTCTTTTCTAAAAGAAGATTATACTATCCTTTAAGGCATAGTGGCGTGCTTCTGACATTTGTTCTTAAGGTCCACATATAACTTGATGTCCTCAGTTGAGGTAAGCTAGGCGGCATGAATTTGGTCAAGGAGGGGTGCGTCTGAGGGCAAGTTGGCAAAGAAAAATACAATAGGAGCCAGTGTCAGGATTTGTGAGGAGTATACAACAGTTTTGAGTTTTGGGAGGTCATATATCATGGGTTACATGGAAGGGTTCCAACTTAACATGTTCATCAAGAAATTAAGGACCCTTTGAGGAACTCAAAGATTAAATTGAAATTGCATAGGTCATGATAAGTGCTGGATTAGCAGTGAGCAAGTTTCTTAGGTTTATTGTAATATTAGAGACTGGTGGTTGGGCTGGATTACAATATCTTACTGTGCTCCCTGAGGAGTTATAGCCATGAAATAGTTCCAAAGACACGGCTTTCAGCTCCCTATCACAGATTTCCCAGGATTTTTCAAAGGATGAAAACTTTCATGAAAAGTAAGCGACCTGATGCTCAACCCCACAATGCTATTTGAGAAGCATTGTACTCACACCAACTGAAGATGAGTCACAGGCCACAATAAATTTCCTGAATGTGTCTGGCTGCTGGTTAACTGGAGCCAAAAAAGATATCTCTAATAGATCTAAATGCCTTATGCTATTTGCTTGTCCACTTAAAGTAGGCATTATTGCCAGTCACTGAATGGAGGGTGCCGCCATTGAGAAAGAATGGGGTAGAACTTCTTGTTGAAGATCAAAGTCCTAAGGAAGTCTCTAAATTTTTTCTAGGTAGCTGTAGTGGCCCTAATTAGATTGCTCCCAACTCTCAAGCAGTACCGCATATACATCTGTTATGTGAAGCCCTTTACGCGCTACTTGCACAGGTCAACAGCTGGATGTTCCAACCCTCTTAGCTCCTGTTATAGCCAAATATAAGCCTTTTGAATTATATGATAATTACTATATAAAAAATTAGAGGGAGTAAGAATTGTTTTATTAATATAAAGGTTGTTAATATTTAAAGTGCCAGTGATAATAAAGAATGTGATGAGGGATATGCGCATACCAGGTGTGAGGTTGGAAGTACATTTAGTAATGTAGAAGGTGATGTCACAGTCCAGGTTCAGAGTAAAGTAGACTAGGATTCATCATTGAGGGTAGACTGAGATCATTATTAGTACTAAAGTAAAGTGACACCATTATCTGCCATTAGGAAGCCAATAAGAGCAAGTTATAAAGGGTGACATAAGGTGATTAATGAGGCGACTAGATGGGTTAAACATCAAATACAGCCTTGGGCATATATTAAGATGATCCCAATTTGTATCAAGCGTTTTTCTTTACCTCATTGGCCATTGGAGCACTAATGGGGCGATTTAGTTAAAATCTGTTGGGTTTTGAACTTGGCGTTATTATAGGAAAGCACTAAATGCTTTGAAGTATGGGATTTCAGTGATCTTAGGCCTTAGGCCTGATAAAACATCTCTTGGTAAAATATAATAATAAGTTTGGGCCATAATCCCTACTAAACAAAATATAGTAAGTATAAACCAATGATAATAAACATTTATAAATAAGTTGCCATTAATTATATTAATAAATAAATTATAGCCCTAAAGTCAAGGCTTCACCCAAACCAGAGCAGTTCTCAGCACCCTCTTTTTTCAGATAAGGTTGCCCAGAATGATTACTTCTTCATAATGAAATTTGCATTTTTAAGGCTTGACATGACCCTGAACTATAAAGCGCAGCGTTTTATGTTCTCAGGTCCTTCTCATGATGTTTGTGGCTGGGAAAATAGATCAAAATATTATCAATGTATGCAATGCACAGGTGAACTGGAAATAACTTAAGACGTCAAAATCAGGCATCAAAAAGATATTGAGTTAAGTTTCAACCAAAGGGAATTATCTGAAACTAAAAGATACCTCTTTTGATGTGATTGGAAATGAGTCTATTATTTCCTTCCTTACCCCTCACTTGATTATAGGCATTGGTCAGGTCTAGGTTAGAGAAAACCCGTGACTTAGCAATTACCTGAGCAATGAGCTGCTCCAGAAGCAAGGGGTATGGTTACAGAACTGTCGCGTTGTTCATGTAGCTGTAGTCTGCACATAACTACAAGGAACCAAATTCCCTCTGGATAAAGACTAATGGAGAGGTGATTAATGAGAACTCTTAAAGTTTTAGACGTTATATTAAACATTCATCTAATCATAATCTAAGAGTCTTGTTTTCTCCTCTGATCATGGAATAAAGAGGACAATTAATCTTTACCATATTAACGGTCAATAAAAGCTCTAGGTCATAGGTTGAATGGGAGAAAAGATTAGTGGGCAACTTCATGTTGAATGCGTCCTTGTAAGGATCTAGAAAATTTGGAAAGTCAGAAGTTAGATCAAAAGAGGTTGGTGTGGAAGCTACTATTAACTAGGGAAGTCTCCTGGAAAAGAGTAACAAGAAGAGGAAATTAACTGCTAAGACACTCATTCTAAAAGGATAGGAAGTTTAGTCCCAAGTATATATTGACATGATGACACCACTACCATCTAAATACATAATTACTGGATAAAGAAGGTCACATAAAAGCAAAAAGTGTTCACAAACGCAGAAGTCGTGATTTTTAAACTAAAAGGCTGACAAAAAAAGTGGCATTTCATAGGGGCTGAAGTTGCGCTGAGAATTAGATGAGCTAAATCCAACTCTAGGTCAAGGTATTGAGACACAATGAGATCAAGAAATTTTCTACGTGCCAGTAACTACTAGTGCATTCATGGTGTTCTTAGGCGCCCCAGGTAAAAAGGTGACATGAAAAAGAAATCAAGACTGATCATTTATAGTCAGAGTTCATAGAGAGGGCAGTCTTGAGCTTAACAGACTTCTTTTAATGACTTTTTGTTTTGATGGGGACTAGATGTCTTCTGAAAGGTCACAACCATGCTCAATGGCTCTGAAAATACAGTAGGATTATTTAAGTCTAATGGTACCATTAATTTTTGGATTGAGAGAGTTATGCACTCTTCTCCATATTACAGATGGGGCCAGCATAGGTGCGAGAATTAGTATCATTTTTGGGGCCAACAAAGATAAATACTGTGAAAACGTTTGGTTTTTTAAGTTTTAGCCTTTTGGGGTAGCATCTTTTGCTTGGTATGAGTTAGTAGATGGAAAATGGCAGGTAATGGTATCAAGAGTGCCACTACAAATGATACATGGCCATATAGTGATTTGAAATGATGGCTCACACTAAGTGAAAGGCAGCCTCCAGTGATGCAGAAGTGGCTTCAAGATAGGTGTCCTGATAAACATGGATCCAATGACGCTCTGAATACAGAAAAAAGTCCTGAGGAGGTCAAGTAAGTTCCAATTCCACAAAAGCTCAGTGAGGAATGCCAAAATAGAAATTCCAGATTTAAAAGTAAACAAGCTCAAGAGGCGTGCCAGTTATGATTCAGGAGCATGCACTGCCGAGGATACCAGAGAAAGCAAGGGAGTAATACTTCATTCTTTGTTGGCTGAGCAAAATGAAACATATGTCCAGCTTTAGGAATTGCCTTCAATAGCATCCAGAAGGGCCATGCTACACTGCGTATTAGTAGGAGTAAGTGAATGGACTCCTCCAGCAGCAAGCTGACTGGAGTTCAGCTAAAGCGTTGTGCACCTGATCAGCCACCTCAGCGGATGGGATGGGAGAGATTATTAACTTTTTTGAGCCAGATGTGGATTAATCATTTGGAGAAAATGGCAAGTTGTCATTTTGGATTAACAGAATTTAGTAGCAGGGTTTGATAAGGGAAACACAGAGCAATAAAGAATTTCAAGCTTACAAGGACATGGAGGTTATGGGAAGAAGGTAAGCAGTCACGTCAATAACTCCAGTAAAGAGGGTTAAGATTGCTGAAGTTATTGGATGATCCATTATGTCAGGGATATGACTAAGTATAAGAAAACTGGGCTTCTTACTAAGGTGTGTTAGAACTCAGTGGATTTCCCAGAAAGCTAGAGACATAGCCAACCACAGTTCTTAAATAAGGAGATCTCTGATCGATATTTAAGAGTTATTAGTTTAGCATAGTACCCAGTGCTTCCACTAAAAAGCCAAAGGCTTGTGATAAGGCCAAAATAATGGTTTGCAGGTACTGCTGCAAGGTCTAGAAGGGGCGAAATAGATGAAAACTCTCCAGAGATCCACACAAAAGCATTAGAAGCAGAATTAAACAATAGCATATTTTCAGAAATAAAAAACACTAGCAGAAATCAAAATAAGTTATGAAATCCTGCATTATCACTTTCCCAAAGTGCCAGTGGATCAATTGACTGGATTGTCCACAGCTCATGGTGGTCAGTGTCATGATTTTGGCCCAATCTAGAAATTTTAACATCTGATGTCAGAGTTCAAACTTGATCTAAAAGATCAATTACCACTATTGTCAGGGTCCAAACTTTATTTAAAAATCGCATAACTTACTTCAAAGATAAATAATGATGTGGCTAAATGCTAGGACCCAGAATGCGAAAGAAAGATCTGGATTCCTACGTGGTTATGCCAAGACTTAAAAGGCCAGACACAGTCCACATGGCACCACTGGTTTCATAGAGCTCTGGGGGCGCATAAGGGGGATGTTGGAAAGACTTCACCCCAGGGAGTTGTTGCACATATTTCGCATTTTAATCTAGTAAAGTAAACTACCTAGACATATTTAAAAATATAAAATTTATAAAACTCAGATGGGACTTTTTAAAAGAAGATAACCCAAAACCCTACTATTAGCAGGGTTCTGGGTTATATGGCGGAAATGGGAAAAACAGATAATAAGATGAATCATAATAGGGAACCAATTCCATAAGTAATAACTTAATTAATGGATTTAACTCCCAAATTTGCCTTTATGGCATAACCCAAAGTTTTCTAAGAAATTCTCAGGACAATTTCCCAAATTCCAAAGTCCAAATTTGTATTTTTATCTTGGTCTGGAGTTACCTGTTTTCTCTTATGCTTTTATATTTAAATTGAAGCAAATTTGCAAATTTATTAAAAAATTAAAAATACCCGCTTGATCAAGCCAAAACTTATGAACGTCAATGCTATTGATGCCTGCTGCCAACTTGGGTGGTGGTGCGCCATCTGTCATATTTTGGCCGCCACTGAAGTGCACCTGATCCAGATCTGCTAGACCTATGAATGCTAATGTAATTATGTCCCCCCTTGGGAATTGACCCACAACCTTGCAAGCTCCCAGGCGGTGCTCCAGAGCCCTTTGGTGCTACTATGGAGCAATTTAAGATTTGGCCTCAGGGTTACATATGAGAACCTCTTCCCATACACAAGTGTGGTCATCATCATGATGGCCATGGTGGTTTTTAAACCCACCTGCTACATTTATTTCCGCTCCTTTAAGGGTTATTTAGACCTTGGCTTCTACTCTAAAGCTGATGCAGCAGCAGTCAAGCTACCTTTATTAGAAAATACTACTCCCCACCATTTGCACCTAGCTCCCAGACGAGGCCACTTTGGTGGTCCAGTTTGCCAGGCTGCCCTCCCACCTTTCCCCTGAATGCCTCCGCCACAATCTCACAGAGGGTTTGACCTTTTACAGTGTAGACCCCATGTTGCAGTTTTATTTACAAATGGGGTGGATCATCTGGCATGGCCTTGTGCCTTTGCAACAATCCGCTATTTCACCACAACACCCACCTCATGATTCCACCTCTCATGGTGATCAGATCCGCCCCTGATCACCCATTCTGGGAACGTCAAAAATGGCCACACCATTTGCCCCTTGTGCTTCAAACTTGATTATTTGAAGTGCAAGTGCCCCACAGTTTCCGCCTCTGCTGCTCCTGCTGCTCCCCCCACTAGCATCGTACTAGATGCTGACTCACCCTGATTTTCAAATCGCTTGATACTCATATTCCCAACTTTGGGGAATTTTGGTGTTTCTTATAAAATGGCGGCTAATAAAAATTTACAAAAATTTAAGATTTGACCAGATTTCTGAATTGTGATCCAATGGCTGGATCAGTTTCAGCTGAGCATCTGTGGTCAACAGTATGCAACCAATCAGCTCCTGCCACTGCCCAATCCCAGTGGCTGACCCAGCATTGGCAAAGTTAAATCAAATCAAGTGTCTAAAAAAGATTGACAATAGCAAACAACCGTTTAATGGCAAGCTTAAAAATTTCTTTAGAGAAATTTTTGTTAAACCTAATTCACACTCTTGCCGTTTTAGCTCAAAGCCCAGTTTTCTAATTATAAAATTTATATAAAATGTCCGTGGCTGCCGCAGCTGATCCTGCCAACACCCTAGTCCACCAGCAGCTTCATGGGGCGATGGAACCCCACGTTTAGGTAATCCTATCCCAAAATTCCCCTATGATTTTGATGAAGATGTAAAATATAAAAATTGAGGAGCTCACTTTTGGTGCAAGCTGCACTTGCATTGATGCAGAAAAAACTTCTCTTTTTGATCCCAAATACCCATAAACCCCCCAGCGCATCAAGTAGTTCACTTGTGTGCTAGCTCTCATCACTTTTGATGAGCATCAACTTGCTCAATATGTTGAGGCGATGGACACTGCAAGCCTCATATATGAAGAAATCCCACCATTATACCTCATTATGCCACGTCGCTGAAGCTCCTACCCAATGTTATCTGCCATGGTCTTCCAGCTAAAGCAGGCGTGACAAAAGTTTCCCCAAAGCTTTCTCACCATCTGATATGGCTTCCTAGGCTGCTAGCTGAGGTGCCATATTATGAATTTTTTTTTACTATCTGATAATCCTTTGTTTGACTCAATTGCAAATAAAAATGCGTGGCAGCTCCCCCTTTTGGGTTGGGAATCACTAGTGCTTTAAAATTTTTTGGACTGGAGTGACAAAGCAAACTTTCTTCCGCCCTTTTCCTCAACTTTTTGCTCAAATTTTAGTTTCTAGATAATTTTTCTCCTTTCATATTTAGTTCAGGTTGCATCATTAGTTGGGGAAGGGAATGAAGACTGTGGTGGGGGGATTCTGAATCCTCCTATAATCTTCAAAAGCTGCTAATTTTTTTCTCAAATAAAAAATTTGCAGCTTTTGATATTAGGATGGGTTTGCGTTTGGGGGTAATGGTGGGAGGGGCATGTGGCAAACAGGGAGAAGTAACAGCCACCCATCTCTCATCATACCCTAGATGAGAGATGGGTGATAAGAAAGGCCTTAGGATTTGAACCCTTTTTGGTTCTAAAGTGGTTCATACCCCTATTCAGCTTGATGGCTGGCCCCTGAGGCCTTACATTACCCTTTCCTTGACAGGTAGTGCTACCACTTACTTCAGTTGCTTTTTCTAGGGATTAGATTTTTATTTGGAATGAGGAGTTTGATGGAAGCTAAGGTGCCGGACTTGGGAGGGTCAGGTGCAGGAGCCTTTGGATTCTCCATGTAAAATTCCTTCAGTTACAACTTACAGTTGGTACAGTTCTTGGATAGGACCCAGCTGTGCTCATAGGCTGGATATCCCTTCCACAATATCATGTAGTGCACTTTCCGTTATCCCTCCTGGAATCCAAGATCCTTTCTACCTCAAATTAAGGGGCTCCTTCCATCATTATGGGCTCAACCTCCATTGGATTCTCGCCTAAAAGGAGAGAGTGAAGAAGCATGAAATGAGGTATGGTTTTTCCAATGAGGGGGCAGTTCTTATGTGGAAAGCGCCATTGTTTAGGACCTTAGAAATAGGAAATGGTTCTGTATTTTTGCAAGCTAATTTCTAACATGATACCTTGGGGTGCAAGATTCTTAGTGTTCACCATCACCAAATCACCTTCTTGATAGTCAGGTGACTCACATCTCTTCTTATCTGAAAACTGCTTGGTGCATTGGCTGATTTAATAAGTTGGCTCTGAACTTGCTGGCGGACCTTGTTATGTGTGTGATAAAGGTATCTGACGCTGGGATATTACTCTGCGTAGGAGGTCCAATGGTGAAAGCTTAGTTGTACCCCAGGTTAGCATACATATGGGACACTTCTGTTGATGAATGGAGGGACTTGTTATAGGAAAATTGGTCCAGAGGAAAGTCTTCTGCCAATGCAGCTTCTAATTATGTTGGGTAGCATTTGAAACTTCTCCAGGGTTTATGAATTAGTACGCTCCATTTAGCCACCATATTGGGGCTGATAGGCTGATAATCTGCACAGCGTCATTTTTAGCATGTCACACAAGGCTGCTAAAACCGTGATGTAAACTGTGGTTCCCTGTCACTGATTATTTCCTGAGGAACCCCAAACAAGGAAAATATATGTGCTACAAATAATTGTGCCATGTCCTCAGCAGTAGCGGTTGTCAATCAAGGGATAAGGATAGCATATTTTATAATATGATCTAATTCCACCATGATTCCATCATACCCACAAGATATGGGTAAACTTACAATGAAGTCCACTGAAAGAAATGTCCATGGCCCTGCCCCATGCTGGAGAGTGTGGAGAAGGCCGTTCCGTCCTGTCCTATCTGGCTTGGAACTGGCACTGACTAAGCATTACTCAATCCAAGTGGGAACCTTTTCATCAACCCATTCCAATAATAACCCCAGTTGATTGTGAAAATACATTTTTTTGTGCCAGGATGCCTCATGGTTGGGGATCATGATGTTCCCTTATGACTCGGGAATGAAGCTCAGAAGGAATCCATACTAAGTTGTAAAATATCACCCTATCCTTTTGAAAATACCATCCAGAAGGGGCTGAACCTGCTTCAATCTTCCCTAGGAGCTCCTGCTCTTCAGGATCTGTGGACTGGGGTGCCAAAGCTGCATCCAGGTGAGAACTTTCTTTGACAATTGACCTGGACTGGGTCAAATGAGGTAACTTCATTCACTGGCTGGACTGGCTCTGATGGGTTAACTGAACCCACTAGCTCAACAGGAGTATCAGGAATATTGTGGGATGTGGAACTGCAGGATTTGAATTTGGACTTATATTCAAAATTGGATTTGAGCTTGGATTTGGCCTAAGATTGGGTGTAGGTTATGAAGTGGGGGGTAAAACCACTGCAATGGCTGGGGGTAGGGGAGCTATGATCTGCTCTGGGGGGATTACCGTGACTAATTCAGATTCTATATCCAAAGCGGGACCCATGAGGGGTTTTCAGCACAATAGATCAGGTAAAATGTGGGTGGCCCCCTTGATGGACTCATACTTAAATTTAAAACTAAGAGGGTCGCAGTGGGTCCTAGTCTGTCTGTCTGCCTCTTCTGGGGTATTCAATAATAATTAAGATACTGTTGATTTTTTACACAACCACTGCATGCTTTACACCCTATAACAGGTACCGCCAGTGCATTAAACCATGAGACCGTTGCCAACTCTTTATCATAAATGGCCCAAGCGCGCTCTGTGACACTAACTTCTTTTTAAAAGTATGCAATAGGTGTTCTGTCCCTCATGATTTTTTGGGAGCACAGTGCCACCTGCAGTACCAGAGGCATCACATGCCAAAATAAAAGGCTTCCTCTCATCAGCATGACACAAAACAGGAGCAGAAGCAAAAACATCTTTTATTGCATCAAAAAGCCTTTTAGCATTCTTGTGTTCAAAAAAATGTGGCATTCTTACTGGTAAGGGGATGAAGAAGTGCGGTCATCTCTGAAATAGCTGGTGTGAACTTTTTAAGGAAATCAACTGAACCCAAGAAGCTTCTAAATTATTTCTGCATTACTGGGTTGGAGCATGAGCATATAGCTTCCAATTTGGAAGGCGCGATGGTATACCCATCCTATAATATAGTGTTACCTAGGAACTGAACTTCACCCTTATTAAGCTCACATCTGGAGTTTTGGCAACCAGTACATCTTTTTAAAGAGCAGTTGATACAGCCACCAAGCATTTAGCGTGCTGTTCTTTATTGGGAGAGTAGATTAAGATGTCATCCACATAGGCAGTTGCACATGTTATCTAATATCCCTAAAGGGCGTCATCAATTTAGCACTGAAACACAGATGGTGCGTTTTTTCAATTCAAGGGAATAACTTTAAACTGGTAAATGCTATAATGGGTGCAAATTTCAGTCAGCCAATCCTAGCCATCTTTAACCCGCACCTGATGGAAAACGTTCACCAGGTCAGGTTTGAAGAACAACTTAGATTTAGAGATTGCTTGGGAAATCGCTGCCTCCAAAGGCGAGGATAGAGATCAGGAACCATCACTTTATTTGAGTGTCAATAATCCACACGTGGTCTTAAAGTATCATATGGCTTCTGGGCATAGACCACAAAAGAGGAGAAGGAGAGGTTTTCTTGACCATCCACCCCTTCGTAACCATGTCAACAATCCATGTCTATAAAGCCTGGTCTTCTGCAGCTGTGTGGGGATATATGGGACAATTGATTTTGATCTGATCCATTGTTAACTAGAAACTCAGATCAAATTTTGAGTATTTGGGCAGCTTATTGACCCCTTCCATGTCAAAAACAGACTTTAATGGAGTAAGGCTAAGTGGTAAAGTAGGAAGCTCAGGAACAATATTTATGTCAGAGTATTTTATAGTAGACGCAAATGCACTGCATGTTGACAGGGTGGGAAGAAGGGGAATTTCACCTGAGTGAGCATTGGAGCAGAAACCAGTCATATTCTACTCTAAAATGAAACTTATTAACTGGCGGCGCCACCATCCTACCCCAAAGATCACTGGGTAACACAATTCCTAAGATTGCCACAAAGTGGGAATAATTTTATATTTGTGTGCCACAAAGCGCAATGGTTCACATGAAGGGAGTGAGATCATAGGGACCAGTGACGCCCCAAGACATGCGGGCCTAGGTAATTGCAAGATCCAAAGCCTGAACTACCTTAAGGTCAGTGTAATTCTCTAAGGCAATATTTATCTAATAGGCTGTTAAAATTACCATCCGGTGCCCTACATGAATTTGAATGAGAAACAAGAAGTAAGCATGATACGCTATTCAGCTCATAAAAGGAGCAAAGGGTTATTCCAGATGTGATAACCCTGGCGGGGTTGCGCACCCTGCCACCCCCATCATTGAATTGAGTGGGCACAACAGCAGCCCAGGCATAAGACAAAGGTGCAGACGTAGGAACTCAGATTCAGATAAGGGGCGCACAATTTGAAAGATCATAATAAACAGGTTTAGTGCGACACTTTCCTCCACATTCTCAACAGCTGCCATGTGGGAGGTGATGAGAGATGGGACTGCTGGGTTTATGCTGATTGCAATCTCCATCAGCTGTTCATTAGAAATATCATGGGGTGGGAAAGATATTCCAAAGTGGGACTGGCCCAAATGAATAATTGAAGCCCCTTCAAACCTCTGTGGGGAGAGAACGCCTATCTCAGGGTGATAACCTAGGCCCATGTTGTGAGGGGGTAACTTCAAAACTTTTGTACTCCTTTCTAATTTATTCATTTATAGGGCCAACGGGTGCAATAGTCAAGAGCGTGGGGTTCACCCCTCATTCAGAACCATCTACCATTATATCGCTTATTTCGCTCCCATTGTCCAGTTCCAACACCTGGCTGTGGACTAACGTGTGCAAACTAGGGGGACCCACAAACTATGGCTGATTACAGCGAGGTAAGGATATGCAGGAATTGTTGGTGCTGTACAAGCTAATAGGGCCTGCTGCAAGCTTGTAACATTAGTATACCGCGGACAACCACTAAGGAGCACTTTTAAGAGGGAACATAAACTTTGGGTGGTGGCAGAGACGTCTAAAGCCAAAAGGGT
This sequence comes from Massospora cicadina, assembly GCA_022478985.1. Classification (NCBI taxonomy): domain Eukaryota; kingdom Fungi; phylum Entomophthoromycota; class Entomophthoromycetes; order Entomophthorales; family Entomophthoraceae; genus Massospora; species Massospora cicadina. The sequence continues at coordinate 119,100 of JAKSZP010018657.1, forward strand.
TTAAACCAACAACTACAATTTATTTTATTTGGTTGGGATATAATGTTTGGAAACTAGCGTGCTAAGAAAAGACCTGGATTCCTGCGTGAGTACGCCAAGGCCCACAAGGGCAGCTACAATCCACATGGCACAACTAGTTTT